>JAPJBO010001449.1:0-44337 GCA_030068145.1 Diplonema papillatum | reverse complement strand
AGATTATCGCCACAGATTCTTTGCATTCTAACCCAAACGACCACACTCGTTCACGCTCGATCAGGGTGGTCCTGTACCAGGTGACAGCTACCTCACGCCCTGGTTAGACACTAAGCTCAGGCACTTTGCTTGCGCCCGCCTGCATGACGTCCGTCCCTCCCCCCCGTTTAAAGCACTCTTTTTCTGCTTGGCCGGCACCACCAGGCACGGTGCATTACACCCGGCGCTCACTAAACTGATTGTTCGTTATCGTTCCCCCATAGCATCCACGGCTAGACGGCATCCGGACGCCTCAGAGTCACCAGAGTGCTTTGCCGCATGCACACCCTACGGGGATTACCGCGGGTGCTGGCACCAGACTTGTCCACCAATTGATACTCATTGACAGGTTTGGGTATCATCCGCGGCAATCATCTTCGTACAACGTACGAGAAGTCGCTATTACTCTTCGCTACCTCAGCAGTGGGCGGTGGCACGCATCATCGACGTAGCGGAGGCAACGGGCTGCCACAGCCTCTCCCCGTTGCCGCACGGTACCGGACCCCTCACTACACGACGGCCGAAACCCGTGGCACAGCAAACGCTTGACGGGTTTCGCCGCCGCATTGGTCGTAGTGAGGGATCCGGTACGTCGGGAAGCCACACCACACATTAAAAGAAAAGTCGTCGGCAACACAAACCGAGCTGATCGTCGGTGTCAAGCTGGCTCCCCAGTGGTGGCCCCGCTGAAGCCGCGCCACTTACGAGCTGGAGCGTACGAACCCAACAAAATGAACATCCGTCACTTTTTAGTAATGACAATCATCGCGCTTGTTACCATCACGAAAATGCACACAGCAGAGCAGGAGGGGTGGGGACTGGCGCTCAGCGTCGGTTGAACGTTGGGAAGACACACCACACATCAAAAGAAAAGTCGTCGGAAACTGCCGTACCCTGTAGCCACCCCGTTGCCGCACGGTACCGGAACCCTCACTACGACCAATGCGACGGCGAACCCCGTGGCACAGCGAACGCTTGACGGGCTTCTCCGTCGCATTGGTCGTAGTGAGGGTTCCGGTACCGTGCGGCAACGGGGTGGCTACAGGGTACCTCAGGAGAGGCTGTGGCAGCCCCTTGCGGCGGTGGCGAAGAGAACGTGGCCGTCGGTTGCCTCCGCTACCTCCATAATGCGTGCCACCGCCCACCTGCTAAGGCAGCGAAGAGAAATCGCAACTGCTCGTACGTTGTACGAAGACCCGCCGCTCAACACGCACGCCGGCGCAATACCCTGGCCGACCCCTGGTGGTCACCACGCCGCGGTTCACCATGCATGGGCGAGACCGGGTCGTGCTGGAGCAGGTGGAGAATGCCGACCCGTCCGTGATGAACCCTGTGTACCCCAGTGACAGGGTGGTGCTCTTCGTTGGCAGCGTGTTCGCGCGAAGAGAAGCGAGAAGAATGGTTACCAGCCAGGTAGGGGATCCAGACATCTGATAGCAAGACGGTAACCACCCACCTAATCTCTATCAGAATGACAGGCTGCGGCAACAATACGTCGGATAGCAGGACGGCAACCATGCACTAATCACTATCAGAATGTCAGACTGTGACAACAATACGTCGGATAGCAGGACGGCAACCATGCACTAATCACCATCAGAATGTCAGACTGTGACAACAATACGTCGGATAGCAGGACGGCAACCATGCACTAATCTCTATCAGAATGTCAGACTGTGACAACAATACGTCGGATAGCAGGACGGCCACCATGCACTAATCTCTATCCGAACGTAGGTTGCAACAACCGACGGCTGTTGATCAGCTGTTAGGAGGGGCGGACTTCAGTCAGCTCTGTTGGGTCCTTCGACCTCAGTCGTGTCTCCAGTACCGGAATGCGACAGAGCCCGAAACCCACAAACAAGAAAATGGAAACACAAATGCCGTGTCCTGGTTCACCGCTATGGCCCCGGACCACAACCCGCACACAGGAAAAAAGAGAAAGCAAAGGGAAAAAGGGAACGAAAACCGGCCCAGGAACAGCCCAACAGGGTCACCATGGCACCCGCCTTAAGCAGCCAGAAGCTGGTCACGTTCGCCCTCTTGTTTGGAGGGCTGATGTACTTGATGGATCCGATGGGAAGTTGGCGCCCGGCTCCGGCAGCGCCTTGCAACTGTCCGCCACCACCAGTGTGCCCTCCACCACCCGTCTGCCCGCAACCAGTGGTGGCATCTTCACCCGTGGTGGCAGCTACACCTGTGGTGGTGCCGGTGGTGTCTCCTCCTGCTGCAGGCGCAGCAATGTCACCCCGTGACAAGCAGATCAACGCGATGATCGTGCCACCGGTTGTGTCCCCGGCCCGACACGGCTGCTGCGAGAATCTGAAGACAATGTACGAATCGCTGCTGCAGATCGGGTCGGACATCCAACTGCTTCTCCCGCTGCTGCATGTGTACCAGCGCGAGACAGGGATCCAAACAATTGTGGAAGCCGGCTCCCGC
This sequence comes from Diplonema papillatum, assembly GCA_030068145.1. NCBI lineage: Eukaryota > Euglenozoa > Diplonemea > Diplonemida > Diplonemidae > Diplonema > Diplonema papillatum. The sequence goes on along the minus strand of JAPJBO010001449.1, from coordinate 41,856 downwards.
TTAGGGTCGTCCACCGCGGTGATGTTGCACGCAACACAGTTCGACGCCCCGGCCAAACGCTGTGCGACCATGGATCTCAGCATCCGCGCCCCCGTCACTGGGATGTACAGTTGCGAGAAGAAATGCTCGGCAAACGAAGCGGAGCGGGTTCTGTTCACCGTCGAAGGCGATGACCTCCAGGTGGAGATTCCGTTCGTTGACAACAACCGAAACGGGGCGCCGTACCCAATTGATTTGATGTTCATTGACACACTGCACAACGGGGATTTGCTGACGATGGAGCTGAAACGTTTCCCGCAACACGTCCGGAAGCATTTGGTGTTCCACGATCCTCAGTCGTTCCGTATCACGAATGAAGCCGACAGTGTGGTAGCAACCGGCTTTCCGGCGGGTCAGCCGCGGCCGAAGGGCCTGCAGGTCGTACTGCGCGATTTTTTGAAGAGCCCGCACGGCGCCGACTGGATGGAGGAAATGTCCTTCATCCACAACAACGGCTTGCTGGTCCTCCGCCGGAGAGCCGTCTCCCCGGGGGACATCTCCATGACGCAACCCGGGATGGAATTCGAACCTCTCGCCACAATCGAGCAACTTGTCACAAGTGCCACAGACGTGCGCACCGCCACCGAAGCCACTTGTGTTGCCGTCGGGACAAGCGTTCTTGAATCCGTTGGTCTGTCGTGGAAGCGTGATGCCAACACCTGCGCCGGCTACTACCAATTTGCCGCGCAAACCCCGATGTCCCCAGCGTACAACAAACTGATCAGCAGCGAAGTTGTGGCAACCGCGCCCCAGCTCCCGCTTATCTTGGGGCACGTCATTGCATCGATGCAGGGGTCCAAGCGAACGGCATACTGGGGGTGCCACTTGTCTACTTTCATAGCGTATGCGAACGCTGCGCATATGGTGGGCCTCAAAACCGCCAAGGTGTATGTCCCAAGCACGTCGACGACGACCTGCCGATGGAAAACCCCGCACATGGCGTCCATCGAAGAGACGCGGTCGCTTGGGGCAACAACTGTTGATGTGATGGTGATTTCGGCACTTGAGGTGGCGACACCGGAGGGGCTGGCCACGTTGACTTCGATGGTCCTCCCTGCGGTGTCGCACCGTATTATTATGTACGGAACTACAACAGTCGACCTCACCCAAGCCGTCGCCGCCATTGAAGGTAGCTTCCAACGCATGACCGTACTTCAGTCCACCGTTGGCTTCGTCATGTGGCAACGCACTGGGTCCACCACACTCAACTACGCCCCATGATCCTCCGAGCGTGCATCAGTCTGACTACAAATGCCACGATCCCTTTTGAAGTAGTGGAAAGAAGGAGCGTAACAGCCGAACTCTACGCCGCGTTCAACCTTTCCTACGGGCATTTTATTTCGGGCAAAGAACAAAGCCTGGCGAGTCGGGGAGTGCGGCGATAGTGTGCACATCCCTACTGTCTGCCTCTTGGCACACTTTGTGACGTGCTTCGCTTTAACAATATGCGGCGATACTGTGCGCAGAGTCGCTGCTGACTGCCTCTTGCCCGAGGAGGTCCGACAGCGTATTTCGGGAAGGAATTTTCTTTTCATTGGTATGCAGCCCTTCACCCTTGCTATGGATTCTCGCCTACCCCAACGTGCTAGAAGCCGCTGAAATGATCCAAAGGGCAACTCGTTCTGGGACGGGGGACTCGCTGTCTCCACTGGCATGCTGTCCAGGATGCAAACGAGGGCAACCCCGCTTGGCAATATATACTCGAAGCCGGAAAGGTTGAGTGCGGGAGTACCTGACAATATCGGGCCAAATACCATCATGAAGCTAGAGCTTAAGCTGGACTTGCAACCCGGAATCTTCCCGAAACTTAATGTAGTCCTGGAGGGTGGTGCTGTGGATGGTATTGCCGCCTCATGGGTTCAGGTCGAAGTTTTCATCGCGACCCCAGCTGAGGGAGACGTGGTCAAGTACAGTTGTGGTACCGTTGGCGATGCTGATTGTGTTCTTTGCCAGATTTCACTCCACGACCCATCCGAATCCTGACGCAAGTCTTGCTCAATCCTCCCAAGAGATTCCGACGATTTCACCTCAGAGTCTCCGTCCGCCCAGCCCCTGTGGCAACTATGGAATAGCATAGGTGTTTGATTGAACGGGGCTCCTGAATGTTAGAGCAATCACCACGGTGCACTAGTCAAGGACTGTTTTGATGTCTAGTGGTTTAACTAGTCAAGATTTTGACTAGTAATATGACTGGTCACTAGTAAAAATGACTAGTGCCACTAGTAAAAATGACTAGTGCACTTGAGCTATAGTACACCAGCACCCCCAAACTTCCTCGCCCTGCTCTAGTTGATCTTCACCACTCGCACACACAGGGGAAAGCATCTTGCGTTACCACTATATGATCTTTGTACGAATCATGGAAGATAAGGACTCCCTCGACAGGGATTTTGTCACCACCGGATCAAATGAGTTTATATCTGTGCGCGCGACTAAGTTGCCGGATGTACCAAGCCTCGCGTGGGAAAAAGAATGGAAAGGCTGGACCGAGTACCTCACTGGTGTGCTGCAGTCTTTTTTTCTTTTCTATACGCACTTGCTTTGCAGGAAATAATTGAGGCTGCCCCATTTTCGATTGCGAACTCTAAAGAAGGTAAATGTGCTGTAGCCCACACGAAACACAGGTAAATCTGGGTTCAGTGGCGGGTGTAAGCGTTCACTTTGTTGTCGGACATCGAAAAATATGTCGGACATATAAGGGGCATTTTGAAAATATGTCGGACATATAAGGGACATTTTGAAAATATGTCGGACATATCACGGAATGAAAACGATAGTTAAAAAAACGATCGTGTTCGAAAGTGAAATATCATCGTTTTTTATCGTTTTCAAAAAACGATCGTTTTTTTCTTCCCAGTTTTTCTTGTTGGAATCATGAACTAGCCAACGTTCGACATGCCATTTCTTGTGTAGAAATTGACTTCGGCGGCCAGATTCAGCTGGTGCATGGTATTTCATGTCGGAAAGGGTTGCCAACAAACCCGAACAGCCCGCTAAGTATTGTCAGCAATCTCTGATGCATTGACCACCTCAGCTGCGGCCGATGCCTTCTCCCTCTTTTGCACGATGCCGTTGACATCGCCTGCGGATTCTCATCCCCAGCAACGGCAAGATGCTGTCAAGTCTTGGGTCGCATGCTCTTTTTCTGTGTCATTTTCCGCAATCATGCGCTTTGTATGCCCACTCAAGGAGTATCGTATTCTTCCCGACTCAACTCTGAGGCTGGCGGCGTAGACTGAAGCTTTGTGCTCATTAAATTCAAAAAATTAAAGTGCTCTTTCTACTTGCTTGTTGCTGTCTTCCGAACTGATATGCTTGCCTCCCATCCTCGAACACGCTGCAGGCTTGCGCTTCCCCAGCTACGGCTTCTCCTGCAGGATGCCCTCGTCGCGCTAAACCAACGAATTTCTGCCATTCCCAGCTTCTTTACCAACTCGTCCGCCCAGGTTTTTAGTGATTGCTTGTACTGACGCCTTCCTCCTCCCCCTCGTCTCGCACCTTCTTCTTCGTCAATTTTGATGAACTTAGTCATGATAAACTTGAGTTTGACTCCTTCACCTGATGCTTCGACTCCGGCGAGCTCCGACAAACTGTTCCGACTGCCTACCCCCGACTGTCTGTTCGATCGTAGTGCCATAGCGCCGTCGTGGCAGTATCGTGATCCACAAAACTTCACTTGTCACTCGACACACCGAAGCAAACCCTTATGGAAGAAATGTGAAAACGGGAAAGAAAAAAGCCGCTCCGAGTCCAGGAACGTGACGGTCAACCACAGCTTGCAAAGCTTGAGTCGAAGGCAGCACAGTGCTACAACCCCGTCCGCTCTGCCCTGCGGCTGACCGTCTCGACAAGCTTGTGCTCAGCGCAAGCGTCAAGCCCCAAGGTGCGCCACGCCGTGATGCAGTAGTGCCATTACTTTGGGAAATTGGTAGCCACTTGACCCGGAGGCCCGTGTCTCTGCAGTACCGCCAGTACCGCCAACGGCTCCCGTGTAGCAGGCTTTCCCGGGTACCTAAGCAACCCCCTATGGAAAAAAACGATCGTTTTTTTTTTCACGATCGTTCTTTTTCAGGCCAAAATGACGAATTCTCGTAAACGATCGTTTCCAATCCGTGACATATAAGGGAATTTACCCATTTTAATTTGTTCCGCGTTTCACGGCTCCCCAAAATCTTCCGCGCGCGCGCGAAAAAAAATAGGACAAAGTTCCTTATCCGGAGCCGAAGTTTTGGAATAAACCTTTGTATGGGCTCACTAGTTTCTAAAAGGGCCTTTGTATGGACAGCAGAGTTTTGCAAAATACCCTTGTATGGACACAAGGTTTGCAAAATACCCTTGTATGGACAGACTTTTTTGGTCCCTTATATGGACGGCAGATAATCAAAAATACCCTTGTATGGAGAACCTACCCTTATATGGACGCCGTACTTTCGAAAAGTCCCTTGTATGGACGACATACTTTTGAAAGGTCCCTTGTATGGACGGCATACTTTTGCAAAGACCCTTGTATGGACACCTGACTTTTGAAAAGACCCTTGTATGGACGGCATACTTTTGCAAAGACCCTTGTATGGACACCTGACTTTTGAAAAGACCCTTGTATGGACGACGTATTTTCGAATACCCTGGTGCACTATTGTGTCTGGAAGCCTGCTCTCCACTGCAAACTTGTGTGGACGACGTACTCGAATACCCCTGTGCACTATTGTGAGCTGTATTGCGTAAACTCTGTTGACAAAACCGGGTCTTTGGCGTCTGAGACGAACGAGACGGACTCCGGGAATGCATCAGACAACGAAGACGAAAACGAAGACGAAGACGAAGCTGTTGGGACTGCCCCTGTGTCACCGGACACAACTTCTGTGTTGCCAGTGGTGGGTGCACTTTTTCCATCGGCCGACAGTTTTTATGAACGGGTGCCAACGGTCTGTTACCTTCAGCGACGAAGCTCCGGCGTTCACAGAGAGCAACCCGTATTTTGCTGCCATCAGAGCAGTAGATCCGGACTCGCGTAGTCGGGTGTACACCAAGCGCGATGAAGAAGGCAGGCGGTTTACATTTTGTTTCCTGGCCTTCGGGGCCGCGATCCGTGCGACCGCCCACGTGGTCCCACTGATAAGCATTGACACCGCGCACATGGAAAGGGGGGGGGTGCTTTTCAGTGCTGTTGGCATCGACGCCAACCTCGGCACAATTCCCATTACGCTTTGGGAACCACGGAAGATACAGAGTCATGGTCTCGATTCCTTCAAAATCTGAGCGAAATACACGCTGGCAGCAACTTTGGCCTCATTTCTGACAGGGACAAAGGACTCGAGGCTGCTGTGGAAGGGGTTCTCCCCAGGACACCGAACTTACTTTGCCGGGAACACATAAAGCGGAACGTGGTTTCTTCTCTGGATTGTTCTGACACGGCATGATGTCGCTCTTTGATGTCTTTTCATACCCTTTACACTCAGAATGTGAAGGCTCCAATTTCACCGCAGCTTTGCTAATGTGTACATGGGTGAACCCCAACATCAGATCATTCCACGGGTCGACGTGCAGCAAGCAGGTTTCTTTACACCGTGCAAGGGACTTTTCCAAAATCAGGTGTCCATATAAGGGACCTGGAAAGTTTGTCCATACAAGGGGCTATAAAAAAATATCTCGTCCATACAAGGGACTTTTCCAAAGTTTGCTGTCCATACAAGGGACTTTTTCAAAGTCAGGTGTCCATACAAGGGACGTCACCCAAAAAAATAACGGGACAGTAGTAGTAGTAGTAGTATGTGTCATCCTAATACGGGAACAAGTCAGGGAGAAGAACGGAGCAATCTTTGCAAACGAACGAGTGACATAAGGTGGCCGCTTGAGCGGCGCCAATCCGAGCAGCAGCAGTGACGCGTCGGCAGTATTTGCACTTCAGGATGGGCGAGCGTCGACGGCTAGCGAGTGTTGGCAGAGGGTGCAGTGGTCGGAGCAAGCTTGAACGTGGCAGGTCGGTGCCGCACAAATGAGTTGGTCGATGTACTTCAGCGCATTAACCTTGCGCATGCGCCGCGCAGCCTGCGAGATCACGCGCTTCCGGGGTCGTCCGGATCCGGTCCCACGTGCCTTCATGCCTTTCCGCGTCTTCCGCGGCGGCCGCACGGTTCTGGCCTCCACCACCCGCTGGACCTTCGCGTCCCATGCTACCCTGTCTGCCATCAGCTCCCGGATCTCCTCAGTGTTCGACATGCCGAGGTCGCGTTGGAGCACATCGAGATAAGAAAGCGGATAACGGGACAGAAAAAAAGGAAAGAAAATAGCTGGAGGCTCCCTTAGGATCTTGACAAACCAAGTTCGTAAAGGTAGTGGGGGGAATTCGGAAAGGGCGTGTCCGAAAACGTCAAGAAAACCCCAACACCCGAATGTGTTTAAGACGCAGTGATCTTGCACATATGCACCGGCAACAAACAGCATCGACACGGTGTTTTCTGCCCGCACGCGACTGTGTGGCGAAGACCATAGCGAAGCGTCGCTTTTACTTGCTGTGCCCAAGGCTCGGAAGGAATGATAGCATCCTCCGGAAGCCTTTTCTTAACCTCCTCCTCAGAATGCTGGAGAGAGCTCCGGTGTTAACGCGCGATTTCTCCGTGACGCCTGTCGTCTACATAAATTCCGCACTCTTCGAGAAACTGATGCATAACCTCCCAGTAATCGTCGTATTTCGACGATTACTCGAAGACGTGCGGTACACGATCTTACTAAACTCCTCCGCCGTGAAGTCCGTTCCGGGAAGTTGCGCGAGCTGCTGCTCTGTTGATGTACGGGGCACATTTGCATACCCCCGTCACCAAAAGGTACATCAAGTGCGCTTTGTCCCGGACACCCTTCAAAGTTGACGAGTAAATTTTTCATTGCTCGTATGAAACTTCGTCCCGAGCCCCTTAAACGTGTTCTCGACTCAGATGGTCTCAAAGTAGTGTGTCCGCTCACAACCTCCGGCATTGTACTTGTACACCCAATCGAAATGCTGGTGAGCTGTTGGAGGAATCTGACAGGGCATGACGAGAAACAGGCAGTCCCAGCACGGTGTCGAGTGCAAAGGGCTCGAGCTCAGATGTTGCCGTCAGCTTGGTTTCCGGGTCGCCTTCCAAGATGAACTTCCTTGCGTCGATGACATCTTGCTGCCAGGGTCAAATACTGTAGGTAGTCAAATACAATATTATTGGCAAATAATAATAGTTACGCTGAAAAGGGGGTTTCGGTGAGCATAGTTTTGGAATACAATATTATTGGGTGGGGGTTTGCAGGGGATTTCACGGCTTCCACCCTCGAGAGCAGCTTCTTTTTCCAGAGAAGTTCAATATATCTTACTGCTTGATTTCGCTGTCGACGGTATTTTTCTCGGATTCGGGTTCAATAATTTCTGAGATCCACCCGAGCCCAAAAAGAAATGGCCCGCTTTTTGTAGCCCGTGGTCCAGCGGTTCCCACATGCATGTAATGCTGAGGGTGCTGGTTCGATTCCTGGCGGAGTGATTTTTCCAAAGTCTGAAGTGTCATCTGGGGGCCAGATTTTGGGCTATATCGAGTGTAGAAAAGGTGCCGGTACATGCCAGGGATAGCTCTTTCCGACCCGCAAAGTTTTTAGAGTTAAAGTTCGCTTGAAATTCTTGCCAAATTCCTCCAGTGTTGACCCCCAACTTGGGCCCAAGTGCCTGTACTTTCAGCACCAGACTTTTGAAACCCGGTTTTCTCTATTTTCCCCCAGCATATCACTCATTCCACGAAGAAGTGTCACAGATTTCGGCTTTTTTCGGACTTCTGCCGAAAATTTCCATCTGCAGGTCCGAAAATGGTCGGTTTCGAGATTTTGAGGACACGTTTGAATCCGTTGAGGACAGGGCTTTCCGAATATTTGGTCGGATAAACTTTTTGACCGACCCCCCCCCGAACTAAGATTTTCCCCCCGGAAATGGAGGTCGGCACCCGAAAAAATGGGGTCCTGGAGATCGGTTTTTTTTCTCTTCTGCATCCAGGAGGGGGTCAGATTTTGATCGCTGGGCTAGCTGGCAGCTTGCCCATAATCGCGCATCCAGAACTACTCGAAAACCAAAGAATTTCCCAAAAAGACCTCGAAAATAGTTTCCAGACGGCTGCTTTTCACACCGAAAAATCGCAAAAAAAAAATTCGGACCGGGGGAATCGAACCAGGGGCCCAGGAGGGTGCGGTAACCGTTAGGGCTATGTTGCCAAACCTCGGGCTGTTCTGTTCTGTTCTGTCTGGCGGAACTTTTACTGCAGCCTAGGCGAGGCTAGACGGCCTAATCCTGCAGGTAGTACAGGGGTTCATTGTACCCGCTGTTTACTCCGTTGTTTGTTTGGTCCTACCTCCAAGGAATCGAAGCTAGGGCTTGCTTCCGGGAGCTTATCCCCGAACGCCTGGAAAGTCTCTCTGGTGGGATTCGAACCGTCGTTGTTCACCTCATAGAGGTAATTTGGTCCCTCGTCCTACCGACTCAGCCAGGTGTACCCCTGGCCAAAATTCGCTTTTAGCGCCTGCTCAGTTGGAATTCTTATCGGAAAGTGCGAGATCGTCATTTACTCGTTTTCAGTGTCCCAGGACGGTATTTCTGCCCTCTGGGAGCTTATTTCGCCCGGTTTGCGAAGAACTCAAAACGAGTCCAAAATTCTCACTCGGTAGTGAACAAAAAATTTCTCCGCCGTTTTTTTAGCCCATGGTCCAGAGGTTACCACACCCACACAGGGGTTTGGGGGTCGGTGGTTCGATTCCTGCCGGAAATCGTTTTTTTGGGGTTTTGAAACAGCCCCAAAACCGACCTTTTGTCCATCTGCACGCCAGATTTTGGTCGCCACGCGAGCTGATTGCTTGCCCATAATCGCCAGGGATAGCTCTTTCCGTCCCAAAAAAAATTTCCCAAAAATTCCAAAATTTTGACCCAAAACGGGCTGCTTTTCAGACGGAAAATCTGTGACACTTTTTCGTGGAATGAGTGATACAATATTATACCTATTGTATTTGACCCCCCCGCAGTAGCAGGGACGTCTGCGCTGTGTTGCGTGTTCAGCTTTTGGAATCTCTTTGTACAAGCGCACGAAGCCGATCGGGTAGTAGGTGATCATACGATTGAACAGCCACGACTTGCTCAGCCAGCTCTTGCAAGGGAGCAACACGCACGGTATTTCTTTTTGAGGTCTAACGCGTGGCTGGCTCGGGCGGTTTTACGTTGCGAGCTGTCAAGACGTACGTGTATTAGCTGCAGTACGTAGTACTGTAGCTCGACTGCGCAAAACCCTACCGTTTTGGGTAAAAACCTGGGCAACTTTATTTTTGTTTTGGGCAAACCCCTGGAATTGTGGATATAATGTTGTGAAAATGTGGTAGTATCGTGTTGCGCTGCACAGTGCCATGACAGGCCACGGAGCCAAACTATTTTCCGAGACTAGAAGTATGCTAATAGCTCTGTTGAGCCAACCCCACTTTTTAGGGGGTCGGGGCGAAGCCCGGGGCACTTTTTTGTAGTGAGATTTTAGTTAAATTTGGGAGTCGATTCCTACGGCTCCGGGGTTTTTTTTTTGTAGTAACAATGCTTTGTAAACACGAAAGAGAACGCTGGCAGCGTGTTTGGGAGAAGATTAGCCTAACGATCATATTCACTCACTATCAATCACGAACAGGCTAATCCTCCCCCGGCACGTACAAACAAAAAATGGCACTTACTCGGACTGATATCCTCGAGGATGAGGTCAACTGGGGCACTGTGCCCGTTTGCAAGCTACCGCACTGCGCGGAGTTTGACGACGGGGAGTTTGACTGCGTGCTTCCCTCGTGCATCATCGCACACCGGCCGGAGCAGTCGACGAGGTGCGCCACCTGCGGGTTCCGTCCTGCCTGAACAAGAAGCTAGGGGCGGATGCCGCCGGTTTCTCCGCGGGCATAAAGGACGACGACTGGTCATGCCCAGTCTGTTGCTGCCTGGCCCACAGGAACGACCGCACAGCCGACCCGATTCTTGAGGAGGCGGTAGAGTTTCCCCCCTTCCGCCGACGAGATGACAAGGAAATTGTGGGTGCGGATGCCGTCCAGGCGGTCCTGGATAAATTTCCCGAAGGACCCTGGCGGGAACCGTTCGCCCACCTCCTTTCCGGGCTGCACAGGCAGCTTGCCGTGGAGTCCGACGCGGCCTGGCCCAGAAGGAAGTGCCCAGTGATCCCGTGTCGTGCACGTCGCCGTCGAACGTGTAGTACCCAACCAGGCCCGTGTCCCAGGAGGGTCGTTTCCACAGCCTGTAGTCCCAGCCCCGGCGCCAATTGAGCCGACGCGCCCAGCAGCCCCGCAGCGCTGCACGCGCAAAAAAGCCAGAGCGGACACGACTTCATGAGGTCACTCAGCCCCGCCTAGCCTGCAAGGTTTTGCCTTTTTTGTTGCGGGTCGGTGTTGTTGGTGATGTTGTTGTTGGTGTTGTTGTTGGGGGAGAAACGTCGTCCCGCGGCTCCTGTTCCGGATCTTGGTGCGAGGACCCGACCTCCCCGGTTGCTTCGGGTCTTTTTCTCCTGGTTGTTGAAAGAGAAACCCCACGCTTCCTTTTCTGATTGAGTTCTACCTGGTTGCATTGAAAGGTTTCCAAGCGTGCACGCGAACACGAGTACCACGACTGCTGTCTTGCAAAGCGAGTCTAAGAGTCAGAACCCGCACAGCAACAATCCATCCCCCGCGCGGGGGATTGCAAGAACGTAGGCCGAGGTCGACACTCGGCGGGTGTTGACGTGGAAGCCGTTGCTGAAGTCGCCGGCTGGACGCCTGGCCCTCCGTAACCACGTCCAGAGGCGTTACGGCGAGGCGGCGGAGGTGAACGAGCAACTCGCTGCTCACCGCCATGCAGACAGCCGTGACCCGCATGGAATCGAACCGCCTACGGTACAGGTCCGGCGGAACCCCCGAGGCTTCGGTCCTCTACGAGGCCCGCTCACGCAAGATAGAGTACCACGACATGGAGCGCTGGACAGTGAACTTGCAAAACGCGCTGCTTCAAGTAAAGCCGCAAAGCTCGCGGGAAGGAGCAAAAAAGGAAGTGGTCGTTCAAAGAGGACGAGAAGGGAGTGACTAGGCTCACCTGCTCCGGTCTTCGAACGCCTCCCCCTCCCAGCTTCCAAGATCCGAAAAGTAGATCGAGTCACCCCCAAGCAGGTCCCGGGCCTCCTACGGAGAGAGATGGACAGGGCCTCGCTGTGTTATGCTAACACGGCTGCTCTGTCCAGTGTGCAAACCCGCAGCGATGCCTTCATCGCCCGGGTCAAGAGGAGCCACCCTCACCTGTCAGAAGACCTCGTCTTCCTAATGTGGCTCCAACTCAAGTTGGAACGGAAGGACATTGCTCCCGTGTCCGCCCGTCAGTATATGACGTACCGGAATATGCTGAAGGTCGATCCGGGGACCGCCTTCCGGAGGGCATTGGCCCGCGAACTAAAAGAGTTTGAACGGAGGACCCAGGACTCCCGTGTCCTGGTCAACAACCAACAGGTGTGGGGGGCTATAGCAAAGATGACCGGTCTACACCGTGCTGCGCTGGCTACACAGTGGAGCCTTAAAGTGCAAGCTGTCAGCTGACCGAGTTTACATGCACATGCACAAGCTCGGCCACTGGACGGACTCCAGCCCCAATTTGTTGCATTAGTGTGATTGTCGGGCCTTCGGCTCCCCTGAGCAGTGTGAGACTTAGCTATAGCTAGCTGATAGCTAGCTATAGCTAGCTAGCTATAGCTGAAAATAGCTAAAATAGTTAAAATAGCTGACTGAGCATTTTCAACGGAAATGTCACTATTCCGACTATTTTCTCAGATTTTGTGCCGTTTTCCACAGTTTTCCGGGATTCTTCAGGCAGATGATCAGCATGAGGTTCACACCGTGCTACCCCCCCCACCCTTCATCGGGCTTCCCCCCTGTAGACTACTGCACAGTAGGACTGGACCTGGGTCTGGCTTGCTGCACTCTCTGCTAACAATGCTGGTAGACTTGAATCGTAGGGCCTGGGGGAAAACCCGACGCACCACAAACAATCCTTTTCATTTCCGGGTCCATCTCGCATCGGAGCTGATCGCGAGCAGGAATTCGAAAAAAGTCTGCCACGTGGAGTCACGGTGGACCAGCCAAGAAATGTCACCAGCCAGGGATCGATTCCTGTCCTTCCCACTGCAAACCTGGTGCGGTTCCCACGCCCGGTGCCTGCATCTTGTAAGGACCCCCGAACCACGCACATACTGGATGGTCCCTGGTCTATTTTTCACGGATCTCTTCATCAGAGCTGATCGCGAGCAAAAAGTCGTCGAAAAAGGTCTGCTGCGTGAACCAGCAACATAATGCCACCACCAGGGGATCGATACCCGTCCTGCTCAATGCACACCGGGTGGTTTCCAAGCCCGGTGCTCTGCATCCTATAAGAACCCACGGACCACGCACGTAGTGTTTGATTCCCGGGTCTATTTTTCACGGATCTCTTCATCGAAGCTGATCGCGAGCAAAACTTTGTCGACAAAGGTCTGCTACGCGGACCAGCAACAGAATGCCACCAGCCAGGGGATCGATACCGTCCGTGTTCAATGCACACCTGATCAGGCTGGTGGTTTCTACGCCCGGTGCCCTGCAAATTGTAAAAACTACTGACCACGCACATAGTTTTCTGTCTCCGGGTCTATTTTTCACGGATCTCTTCATCGGAGCTGTTCGCAAGCAAAAATTCGTCGGAAAAGGTCTGCTATGTGGACCAGCGGGAAAATGTCGCCAACCAGGGGATCGAAACCCGTTCTTCCCAGTGCACACCGGTGGTTTCCACGCCCGGTGCCCTGCATCTTGCACGGACCCACGAACAATGCACATACTTTTTCGTTTCCGGGTCTATTTTTCACAGTTCTTTTCATCGGAGCTGATTGCGAGCAAAAATTCGTCGAAAAAGGTCAGCTACATACATGGACCAGCGGGAAAAAGTTACCAACCAGGGGGTCGATACCCGTCTTGCTCGATGCCCACCTGGTGGTTTCCACACCCGGTGCCCTGCATCATGCACGGACCCACGAACCACGCGCATACTTTTTCGTTTTCGGGTCTATTTTTCACGGATCTCTTCATTGCAGCTGATCGCGAGCTAAAATTCGTCGAAAAAGGCCTGCCGCGTGGTCCGGCGGGAAAATGCCACCACCCAGGGGATCGATTCCCGTCCTTCTCAATCCACACGTGGCGGCTTCCACGCCCGGCGCCCTGCAACTTGTAAAGGGCCCCGAACCACGCACATAGTTTTTCGTCTCCGGGTCTATTTTTCACGGATCTCTTCATCGGAGCTGAAAACGAGCAAAAACTCGTCGAAAAAGGTTTGCTACATGGACCAGCGGGAAAATGTCACCAGCCAGGAAATCGATACCCTGCACACGCCGTGACACGGCCCGGAGAGGGCGGGGGGGGGTACCAGGGGGGGGTTGGGCGACTCTGAAAACGAGAACGAGGCAGAAAATCTGGTTTCGTCGCAATTCTTTTGCATTTTTGGGTACCTACCTGAGGTTTTCTGACGAAAAAGACGTGAACATATTTTCAGTCGTCTGGGCAGCTATTTTAGCTATTTTTAGCTATAAATAGCTAAAAATAGCTAGCTGGCCAAATAGCTAGCTAAGTCTCACACTGCCCTGAGCAACGCACTATGCTCACACTGTTTCACCAGCGCTGCATGACATAGAATGCATAAAGGATGCGTCTGCATGCATGGTTGTTTATGGGCTATGGGGGTGGCCGTCGGAATTGTGGTGGCAGGCAACACCGCAAGATTTAACAGCAACCAGGTTCTTGGTTGCGAAGCCGGGCGTCAGACAGAAGGTCTCAGGTTTAGTGTTTGATTGTGTTGCTGATCAACGCATCTGGCTGTGCGATGAACCTATTTTCCTGTTCCTGTAGTTGAACGTCCCTGACAGTAAGGGCATGTGGTTGTCATTGCTCAGACACCTAGATGTCGAAAGCACATGCGACATTCTTTCGGGCTGGTTTCGGGCAAATTTTGGAGTTGTGCCCGCAATGGTGCTGCAATTGGTGCACGTGTAAGTTCCCTCACCCTGGCTCACGTTTCTCGATTGGTTTGGTCTGCTTGTGCCACGTTTTATCCCAGGGAGCGACCTTTCTCGTAAGCTGCATGTTCCAAGGGCGGAACAGAAACGGCATACGTGAGTTCGTACGACTCAACGTGTGCCTCCTCCAAAAAAGGAATTGACTTCGAGATGTACAACACGGCAAACTGAGCATGTGCGAACAATTTATTTACCCACATGAACAGCTCTTCAGCTTGGCATTGCCAGTAAGCATTCCGGCAGAGCGACTCTCCAGCACTTATTCATTTTTTCTCAGCCTTGAACAACTTCCAGAAAACCCTCCATAGTTTCGAATTCATTTCCTAACATCCCGTCTGCCATCTCGTTGTTCCTAGCTTCTTTGGTTCTATCACGGCCGCAGACAAAAAGTCCCCTCCAACTCGGTCAGTCGAAGATAATCTTAATCCGGAGCAGATGACTGATCTCTTTGTTCCCGGGTGCTACCCAAAAAATGGCGACCCCCGCGATGGCGAATCATGAAAATGCGGGGATCACAAAACCAAATTGTTGGGCTCCGAGGAGGCGAAGTTTCACTCTCAACGATCCTGCAGGTTCGACGGAGGTCTATGATAAAATGTGCTGCGACTGCCGCCGAGCTGCCCCGGTCGGTGGACATTTTACCTGCCACTACTGGGAGCTTCAGAAGGAAAACCGTTTCTACTACAACAAAGAAAGAGATACGCGGGCCGTGTTCTATTTCATGCACGGTGATGCGGACGCGTTCGGCCTCGCCCACACTTTCGAAGGTTGCAACGCGGTGAAAATGGCAGCGAACATCAACACAGTTTTGGCCGATGATCCGAAGCGAGAGCCGGCGTGGAAAGGAAATCCCAACGGCCTCGTGCAGTCTCTGCTCGCCAACAATGTTAATTTGTTGCATTAGTGTGATTGTCAGGCCTTCGACTACCCTGAGCAACGCACTATTATATACAGTCTCTGCTCGCCAACAATGTGTCGCACGACGTGATTATTGTCAACGCGGGCTTGTGGCGGCCGAAATGGCGTAGTAATATGACTGACGTGGCCGAGTACATCGAAAGTTTGTCGTTGGTTCTGAAACAGGCAGGAAAAACGTCGAAACATACACCTATTGGTATCTGGGTGTCGACTTCTACGAATTGTGATTTTCCACCCGCAGACTATGCCACAGAGAACTTGGTTTTAGACATGATGCAGAGCGCGGCGGCGCGACATGGCGTGCAATGGAAGCATTTCGACTTGAAAGCACTAACTGAACATCACAAGCTGATGATCCGAAAACTTTCTATCACGTCCAGCTACGGCAGGGGGAAGTGCCGAAGAACTGAGGACTTTTGTGCGGAGGCCTTTATCGACAGAGTAGGACACTTGCAACCGTGGATGCTCAAGCAGAACAGCCACGCTCTCCTCCGTTTGCTGTAGACCTACGGAGCCCGCTGCGCCGACTAATCCGCGTCATCGAATCTCTCTATTTCTGGTTCGGTCCCTATGCTACTTTTCCGGGTACCAGAAACCGCCCACCTCTCCAGGCTTCGTGTGATGGACCTAATTACTTGATCGACAAGCCGTCGAGATTGTGCTTAGCATCATGCATGCTAATAAAGGGCGCAAGACGGGTTTCTTGTCCCGTCTTTCTTAGCTACTGGTTCAGTATTGGATTCGTCGAATCTAGGTCAATGACTTCCTTTAGGTCACAGTCATGCACATTAGGATGCCTGCTTACAAGCTTCGGATGAATCGCATTCACGCGATTTTCTGCGGTGCCCGTGCTCTTTATCCTTCCGCGTGAAGGCACACGGAAGAGGGCCTCCGCAGGGGTGCTGGCCCCAGCGAATGAAAGGGCTCCTTTTCCGCGGCAGGATTTATCTAGCAAGGTGGCCGGTGCTTTTCACTGGCCCCGACGCACGCCAGCGTCCTCCTCCAAACCCTCTGTCTCTATTTATGTCTCTCTAGTAGTGGGGCGACCGGATACTCCTCGGAGAGATGGTCCCTGCACTCTAACTCGTCTCTCTCTCCCCCCGCACGGTGCACTAGTCATGCCATTTACTAGTCACATACTACTGATCGTACTAGTCTGATTCTTACCAGTGAATGAGTCCACTCTTGTGGGAAGAAAAAGTACGCCTTGTAAAGGGACTTCTTCACGAAATGCAGTAGTCACATGCGGAGAAAAGAGAAAGAGAGGATCACGGCAAAGCTGTGCATTGACAAACGTTTGCGTTTGCAAAGTCAATGTCAAACGTGAATGGAGTGCTGGGCGCCGCAACGGAACACTTGCCGGGAGATGATTGATGAAGTTCAGCATAGGGGTATGGTGTCCCGCCAGAGCACTCCAACCCGCAAACCCGGGTCTGCCCGCCTGGCCCACTGCTTCTCCCATTTTCTTTATACAGAATAGTGAAACACGCGTTCCGCCCTCTCGCCCTCGCACTCACCTCAAAAACCGCGCGCACGCGCGTGGCAAAAAACTTTAACAGTTGTTTTGAATTTCCCGAGCATTTTAGGACCACCCAAGTGGTAGGATCCTGGTTTTGAGCTGCTGGGGGCCCCCCTTTTTTTCGAAAAACAGGGGTCTTTCAGGGTCCTTTCAGGGTCCCGGCGGTTTGGCGACACATTTTGCAGGCATTTTATGAACCCACACCAGTGTGGATCAAACTTTCCTGGGGTTTCCGATTGTTTTTGGGTTCCCTTTGCGGTTGTGTCCTAGTCGGGCTGTTTTTTGTGGCTGCGGGTTGGGTTTTTTATGATTTTCCTTAAGGAATTGCCTAGGAATTGGCTTGTGGGGGTGATTTGGCCTTGTTTTCGCATTCTGCAGCCATTATTTCAGCCTAAACGAGCGTCTGACCACTTTTTCCGCCGTTTCGGAGCATTTTATGAGCACCTGAGTGGTAGGTTTCGAGTTTTGGATTTCTGGTGACGCCCCCCCTGGGTTTTCTGATGTTTTCCTTAAGGAATTGCCTAGGAATTGGCTTGTGGGGGTGATTTGGCCTTGTTTTCGCATTCTGCAGCCATTATTTCAGCCTAAACGAGCGTCTGACCACTTTCCGCTCCGGACCAACACCCCCGCCCGTCTCACGCGCCCCCACAGCGCGACGTCGCGGCGCGCTCTGCCACCGACGCCGCCGCTCCGGACCAACACCCCCGCCCGTCTCACGCGCCCCGGCAGCGCGACGCCAGCGCGCTCTGCCACCGGCGCCCCCGCTTCGGACCAGCGCCCCCGCCCAGCGAACACCCGCCGACACGGCGCGGCCACCGGCTGCGACCACACGACGCACCACCCGACGCAAGCGCGGAGGGACGAGGCAGCGAACACCCGCCGACACGGCGCGGCCACCGGCTGCGACCACACAACGCACCGCCCAACGCAAACGCGGAGGAACGAGGCAGCGAACACCCGCCGACACGGAGCGGCCACCGGCTGCGACCACACGACGCACCACCCGACGCAAGCGCGGAGGGACGAGGCCGCCGACACGGCGCGGCCACCGGCTGCGACCACACAACGCACCGCCCAACGCAAACGCGGAGGAACGAGGCAGCGAACACCCGCCGATACGGAGCGGCCACCGGCTGCGACCACACGACGCACCACCCGACGCAAGCGACGCAAGCGCGGAGGGATGAGGCAGCGAACACCCGCCGACACGGCGCGGCCACCGGCTGCAACCACACAACGCACCATCCAACGCACACGCGGAGGGACGAGGCGGCGGACACCCGCCGACACCGCGCGGCAGCCGGCAACCGGCCCTTGGCGCGCGAACCGGCGCAAACACGAAGAGACGAGCGGAGGGCCCTCAGGCCCTAGCTCCGGCCTGAAGGCCATGACGACGCCCACTCGTGTGTCGCCCCCTCGGCGGCGCATTAAAAGCGACCCATCTGCGGTTGCGTAGCCAAAACTCGTGAAAATGCCTGCTGCCCGCATTTCAAGTTCCTACTACTACTACTACACTCGATTCCGCTCGATTACACTCCACCACCAACGATTTAAAAGCTACAGTTTCTGTACTTTATTGTGTCTTGCCGTGGACACTCTCGAAGGAGAGCGGCACCGGGATCCGTCCCGGTAAAAGGAAGCACCAAGAAAGTATCAAGAGGACGAAGACAAAGAGAGAAGACCGACGACACACACACACACACACGCGTACACATCAAGCGGTACAACCCCGAGAGCGCGCAATGACGGATCCGGGGTTCAAGGAACTCGCCGCCCAGGTGCAGGCTCAGGGAAAGCAGATGGCTGATCTGATGGCCGCAGTCAGCGGGCTGGTAAGGCAGGCTCAGACGGATGGCGCGAAGAAGCAGAGTACGACGAACGCTCCCAGCTGGGCGGATGACGAGGGGGATGAGCGCGAGCTCTGCTGGGACGACGGCGGTGACGGTGTCGCGGGTTCAAATGCAGAGAATGCGGGCGGTAAAGGCGGAAAAGGCAAGGCGAGTGCAGGTGAGAACGACGAAACCAGCGGCGGCGGGGACGGCGTGGCGAAGCAAGAGGCGTCGGGTGGAAAACAGGGGAAAAAGAAAAAGAAGCGCAACGGAGGGTGGATAGAGGTGCCGGGCAAGAAGCCGACGGCCGCGCGCGCGATGGAAGAGGACGGACAGAAGAAGGCACAAGAAGGCGAGAAGGCAGTCGGAGGGGCGAGGAAGGCGAGGATAGAGCTGAGGCAGGAAGACTGGGGAGTGCCGGTGGTTGACCACACCGAGCTGGCGGAAGCGACGGTGGCGTTCGCGCCCATGGCGAGCGCGCGCAGGATACGGCGTGAAGGGATGCCGGAGGGCTCGGCGGTGGTCACGGTGGCGGCTCTGGAGGGCAGCAGGCGGACGGACGTGGTGTGCCGAGTTGACGGCGCGGAGAAAGTGCTGCCGGGGTACGTGACGAGGTCCCCGGAGGGAGACGTGGTGTACGCGCCCGCGGACGTGAAGAAGGTTGACCGCCCGCCGACATCGACGGTGCTGATTTGCGCCGAGATAGATGCACGATGGTGCGGGGCAGAGACGTTGGCGGCCCTGCAGGAGCCATCGGGGGGGCGGGTGCTGAAGGCGGAGTGCAGGCGGCTCGCGGGAGAGGCGAAGGTGGACCTGAGTCCGCACAGCATGTTCAACGTGCGGCGGGTAAACCGCGTATTTCAGATGATGGTGCGCGTCGAAGAGGAGCAGGTCGGGAGGTTGCTGAGAATTTCGGGCAGGAGGGGTCTCTTTCTACGCATACCGCGCTGGAAGGAGGGGTCGGAGACGAGCGACGTCGTGTGGCTAGCTGACGAGGAAGCATCGCTGAAGAGCGCTCTCGTGCTCGCGCAGGGGAAAGGCTGCCTGGGCCTTGCTCGTAGTCGCGCGCGGCTGGGGGTGAGGGTCGAAGACGGCATGTCCGAGCGGGTGCGGGAATCGCTGGGCGAAGCGGCGGCGAAGCAGGGTCCGCCCGCGATGCATTACCTGGTGAGGGGGGCACAGGCGCGCGATGCCGCTTCGGATCTTGAGGCGACCATGAAGGCGGCGGGATGGACATGTCGCCAAGTCGCGTCCTACCGGAGCAAGACGCATGGGGACACGCGCGTCGTCGCCAGCGAGGAGCCGCCCCCGCATCGACTGATAAGCGCGGGAGGAGCGCTGATGAAGGTCGATGACGAGACCGAGGAAGACAGGTCCGGACGGCGGCCGAAATCGCAGGTGTGGGATGCAAGGGCGGAGAGGACGCCGAAGGTCTCGTCGTACCTCGAGGCGTTGCGACGGCAGGGTCAGGAAAAGACGAGCACACCCGAGCAACCGAAGGGCGCGGGCGACAACAATGGCGCGGTGCGACAGCTCCGGGCGGAGAACGCGGAGCTACGCGCGAAGAACGACGCGCTGCGAGGTGACATCGCAGCACTCAGTGCTCAGATGGCGAAGCTGACGGAGATGGTCGCGACGATGAGGCCGAAGACACCCCCGGCGATGCCCGTAGACCGGACCCCGGTCAAGAAGAAGGCGCCGAAGACGCCCGTCGCCACACCGACGAAGCAGAAGATGGGACGGGCCGAGGCTCCGTCTGAAGACGTCCACATGACGCAACCGAAGCGTCCGCTGGGAACGCCGGGGAAGTCACCGTTAGCGAAGACGAAGAAGGCGCACCAACCGGCGTCGGCGAAGCGTTCGTGACTGACGAACGACGAGATGCGTGGCGGAGGGAAGACGCTCGAAACGCTCGGGTCTAGGTTGAAGGAAGCGGCGGACGCGATGGGAGCTAGTGTGCAGGAGATTCCTGGGGACGGTGCCTGCCAGTTCGCAGCGGTCGTGGCCGGGCTGCCGGGATGGTCGGTAGGGGGGCTTCGTGCGCGTGTTGTGGACGCGATGTTGGAGGACCCGACGTTCGAGGCACACTTCGCGCCGACCGAAAGGTACGGCAGCTGGGGTCTCTACGTGGAGGCGATGCGGGGACCGTACGAGTACGGGGACGAGATGACGCTGACGGCAGCCGCAACGGTCACCGGGACGACAATCTGGGTACTGGACAGCAGGAGACCGCACATCCTGCGACGATACGCACCTCGCGCGGGCGCCACAGGGGAGCAGGCGGTAGTCACGTATGTACCGGAACACTACGACCGACTCCTACTCCCGGGCAGCGCTATGGCAGAGCTGGCGCGACGCACGGACACGGTGGAAACTGCGGCATTGCGCATTGAAGACGCGGGGAGGGTCGCGGCGGATGAAAGAGCGAGCGCCGAGTCACAGAAGGTGCCGCCGAAGTGGGATGGCGGAGTGTTGCAACGAGAGGAAGGGAAGACACTGAAGTTTGGAACGCTGAACATGACCTCATTGGGGGGAAGGGCACACTTCTTGGACTGTGCCGCGGTAGACATCCTGGCGGTGCAGGAGACGCTCTTGACCGATTGGGGTCAGAGGGAATTTGAGGAAGGCGTCGGACAAAGCTGGAAGTCGCTGTGGGGGGAACCGTGTCGGGAGCGGCTTGACCGGCAGGGCAAAGCATCACCGTGGGTAGCGGAAGCCGGCGGAGCGGGTGTTGCAGTTTTTGCGAAGAAACCGGCGCCGGCCTTCGTGGTCGGGAAGCCATCACTGAGCCGGAGATGGGTGCACGTGGCCGTCGGACTTGGAAAGGGAAGCCAATTCTTGCATGTATTCACTCTATATGCGAATTCTGGGGACAAGGCTGCGTCGGAGAGGGAGAGGATCATTGCGGAGGTGCACCGGGAAGCATCAAGTCTCGGACGGGTGCCAGTGATTGTGGCCGGGGATTTCAATGCAGAACCCTCGTCGTCGGCGGCGATGTCGAGCATGCTGCGGTCGGGATGGTACGACGCCGCGGAAATCTGCTCCGCTGGCGGTGCCCCGAAGACGTACGAGAAGACAGGCACGCGAGGCACACGCATCGACCACATCTTGTTGAACGACGTCGCGATGCAGGCACTCGTAGCGAGCGAGACCACCGTCGTCGTGGACGGGGAGGGGGAGCGGGTGCCCAGTCACAAGATGGTAACGGTGGAGTTGGACATCGCCGCGTTCGCAGACACGTGTGAGAGGTATCGGATGCCGAGGTCACTGCGGCAAATAAGCAAGGTGGACGAGGGGCGGACAGCGGCAAGGGCGGAAGAGTTGTTGGTGAAGAATCGCTTCGGCGATGCGGCACCAGGGAACGTGGAAGCACTCTGGCTGTCGGCGACGAAGGCGTGCGAGCAGTTTCTGATCGAGCTGGCAGAGGAACAGGGGCTGCTCGACGGGCCCGTTGCCGCCTATCGAGGAAGAGGTGAGACGAGGGTGCCCAAAAGGGTGCGAATTGCATCTGCGACGGACACCGGGACGGGCGCAGACACATATGCCTCGAGCAGAGTCCGGAAGGCGATGAACGGCCTCGACGCGTATATCCGAGGGTTGCAAGCTCTGAATGGGGAAGGACCTGGGTGCATGCCGAGGTCGCTGGAGAAGACGTGGCAGAACGTGGTGTCTGGTCTGGATTCTATGGCCGGACAATTACCGAAGGTGCGCAATTTGCCGCGGCGTCCACCGGACTTGAGCGTCGCCCAGACCGTCAGGCAGAAGCTGGAAGCGAGAAGCCGTTCACTGACGGCACAAGCGCGTAAAGGGAGGATTGCACAGCTGGAGAACAAGATGCAAAACCTCCACTGCGCGAACAAAGCGCAGTTGCTACCGTGGTGCAGGAAGAAGAGGGCGGATGGCTTGGTGGCGCTGAAGGTGGAGGGGCAGTACACGGCGAATGCGCGGCAGATCGATGCGGCGTTGCAGAAGGAGTGGGCGCCGGTTAACCAGATGTACGAGTGCAAACAGGAGCCAAGCTATGAAGCGTTCCGGACGGAGTATGCGGAGTACATCGAACATCGTCCGATGGAATGCCGAGATTTGACGGGCGAGGATCTGAGAAGCATTCTTGGAAAGAAGAGGGATGGCGGTGTCCCAGGTGTGGACGGATGGAACACAGCGGAGCTGAAGAAGCTGCCATTGCCGCTACTGAACGCCCTGGCAGAGGTGTTCAACGCGATAGAAGCGACCGGGACGTGGCCAGACGCGTTGTTGGAAGCCGCGGTCACGCTGATCCCGAAGGACGAAACTCTTGACCCGCTGGCGTTGCGGCCGATCACCGTCACAAGTGCGATCTATCGCTTGTGGGCGAGTACGCGGCTCAGGGACGTCGTCCAGTGGCAGGAGAAATGGATAGCGGATAGCCAGCACGGATTCAGGCCCAAACACGGGACCGTGGACGTGGTATTCGAAATCGCCTCGCAGATCGAAGAAGCGCTCTTGACGGGTAAGGAGCTATACGGCGTGGCCTTAGACTTTGCCAAGTGTTTTGACAAGGTGCCGCGAGACATCGTGTTGAAGCTGGTGGGGGAGCTGGGCCTCCATGAGAGAATCCTCGGGCCGCTGCGCGACATTTACGCGCGATTACGGAGGCGGTACAAGCTGCACATGGGAGTGGGAGGTGTCTTCTTCACCACCAATGGGATACTGCAGGGCTGCCCCCTGAGCGTGATCCTCATCAACGCGCTGCTGTCCATCGTGGTGCGCAGAGTGGACGACGTGGGGGAGGTGACGAGCGAATCCTTCGCGGACGACCTCACCCTCCTGTCGCGTCTCAGGGAAGCCTGCTTGCAGGACGCCTTGGTGGAAGTCGACAGATTTTGTTCGAACACCGGCATGTCGATCGGGATACCGAAGACGTTTGCTTTTGGGACGCCGAAGGGGTATGAAGCGAAGTTGAGGGTAGGCGGCGCACTTATCGCGACGAAGGAGGAGCTCACCATCGTTGGGTGTCTAGTCGGCACGAAGCGAACACGCAGGACAACGGACCTGCGCTACGACCAGCGTGCAGAGGAGGCCGAACGGTTGGGAGCTCTGCCGATCTCGATGACGCAGAGGTCGGGACTAGCGGCGATGGCAGTTTTACCGGCGGCGACATACGGCTCGGAGTTCGCGCTTCCGACGGTGCGGGGGCTGGGGAAGTTCACCGCAGCATTACTCAGAGGCGTCTGGGACCCGGTGAGGCTGCATCGGGCACAGGAGGCCGTGTTGGGCATTCTAAACAAGGCCCACTTGCTCGACCCCTACACAGTGCTGCCATATCGGTCGCTCGGCATGATCGCAGAAGTGTGCCGAAAGAGGCCGGTATGGAGGGCCCGCGTCGCAACAGTTCGAAGGGCGTATGGCAGCAGAATCCGCGCATGGGGACCGATCGGTATTGCGGCCGAGCATGCAAAAAAGCTCGGTATACGATGGACAGAAGATCTCGACGACGCCGAGGACGAGGCAGGGAATGTGCTGAGGCTGGTGCGACAGAGTAAGGGGGAGCGAGGGCACACCCTGAGAAAGGCGATTCACGGCTGGCGACTAGGGGAGCTCGAGAAGAGGCGCACAAACTTCGGAGGGGTACGGGCGGGTGTCGACTACACCGCGACGAATGCCTACGGGCTGAAGGCGTCGACAACGCTGACGGCCGCGCGGGACGTTGCCGAGGTCGTAGCAGGGTCGGTGATGACGGAATCACATGCTGCCAAGCTGTGGGGAGGTGACGGGCTGTGCAGACGCTGTGACGAGGCGACGGAAGAAACTCTGGGCCACATTTGGTGGCAGTGCCGGGCGTATGAACGAATCCGAATGCAACAGCAGTATGCCGAAATTGTTGACGCAGATCGCTCGACTTGGCCTCCGTGCCTGCAAGAACACGGGATTCTGCCGAAGGGAAGTCGAATCAACATCGAAGTGCTGCACACACACATGGCGGAAGTCATGCAAGAGAGACGACGGCTGGAGAGAGAAGGAAGAGACCGGGCAGTCGGCCACCCCTGGAGACAACTGCACCCTGACGACTGCCCCCCGCGCCGGCTGAATTTCGAAGCGATCGCTGGACCGGGGACCTTCACGGCGGTAGCAGGAGAGAGGTGGTTCCGGGCGCTGCAGTATTGGCTGGATGGGATGTGCTGGTCGGTAGCGGGGGTACAGGGAGGGTGATGGCCTAGCCGTAAAAATGTGTGCCGAGCACCGGATGACGCAGTGCGCCACGTGTAAGACGACAGCGGAGTGCTGTCGCAACCATCACCACCGATGCCTCGATTGGTGCGGAGTTGAATCGCAAGCATTCCGTACCGCCACCTCGACAGCTAGTCCTGCAGCACCTGGTTTCCCTCCGTCCCCGAAGCCGCCCTTGGCTGTGTTGCACTCCTGGGAAACCCATGTGGCGCCGGTGTGGGTCCCCCCCTTCTACTGCTACTGCTCCGTACACAACGGCAATAATGTTCTCCTCCTAATGAACGGCGAACAGATTGAGTGAAACGAACGAGGTGCGTGTGCCGTGGTAAGTGGCGCCTCGGAACGGTCAGGGGGGGTGGGCGGTGTTGGTGTGTAGCTTCGATTTACCTGGTCGTGTGTTTCATATCTTTCTATTATACCGTCGGAGGATCATTAGTCTTCAAAGCAAGCAAGCTTCCTTTTCCAACCAATGAAAGCGACCCCCCGGCACGTGAGCGTGTTCCCAACCTATCGCGCACGGAACAGGTGGGCGCATGACGCGATAGCCTTCGTGCAGTGTTGCATTCTTGGCACAAACTTATGGCTGGGTCGGTTACTTCAACACATGCCACGCCGGGCAACCGGGCCGACGATGTCAGCCCGGAAGCCCAGAAAAGAAGGCGGTAACCGATAGCACCAGGTCTATCAGCGGCCACTGTGGGAAAAGTATATTCGACCTTGGTAGTGTCGCCAGTTCCGGAAAGCGACAGAGCCCGAAACCCCCGGACAAGAAAATGCGTGTCCTGTTCGGTGGTTTCGTTCTCTGCCGGCGCTTTGCACGAAATTAGCTGGCATTAAATTCCCATCTTTTTGAAAATGGTAGGGGGGCCCACGCAAGGCAGGTTTGACTTAGTGGTCTCTGGCCTGCCCCGGTTGCTCTGCGTGACTCCTGATAGACTTAGTGGTCTCTGTCCTGCTATCAGTTGCCGCCTTCTTTTTCTTTCAAGCTCCCGGGTGACATGGGGGTCTTTGGCCTCCCCGGTTGCGCGCGTAACCTCTGATAGACTTAGCGTGCTATCGGTTACCCGCCTGCTTCGGCTTCCGGTTGGCATAGTCAGCCCGGTTGCCCGGCGTGAGTTCTGATAGACTTAGTGGTCTCTGTCCTGCTATCAGTTACCCCGCCTTCTCTTTTGTTTTTAGAGCTTCCGGGTTTGACTTAGTGGTCTCTGGCCTGCCCCGGTTGCTCTGCGTGACTCCTGATAGACTTAGTGGTCTCTGTCCTGCTATCAGTTGCCGCCTTCTTTTTCTTTCAAGCTTCCGGGTGACACGGTGGTCTTTGACCTCCCCCGGTTGCGCGCGTAACCACTGATAGACTTAGCGTGCTATCGGTTTCCCGCCTGCTTCGGCTTCCGGTTGGCATAGTCAGCCCGGTTGCCCGGCGTGATATCTGATAGACTTAGTGGTCTCTGTCCTGCTATCAGTTACCCCGCCTTCTTTTTTAGAGGTTCCGGGTTTGACTTAGTGGTCTCTGGCCTGCCCCGGTTGCTCTGCGTGACTCCTGATAGACTTAGTGGTCTCTGTCCTGCTATCAGTTGCCGCCTTCTTTTTCTTTCAAGCTCCCGGGTGACATGGGGTCTTTGGCCTCCCCAGTTGCGCGCGTAACCTCTGATAGCCTTGACAGGACCAGATTGTGGACCGTAGATCAACGCTCGACCACACTCAACAACAACGCCGACATCAGCAACGAAGGTCGGGAAGACGGCATCAACGCCAGCGAAGAAGCGGCAATCGGTCTCCGCGGCGGAGCCGGTACCGAAAAGACGCAAAGGACGCGTCGATGCGCCACGACCATCGCCCAGGCGCCGAGAAAAAGCAGAAATCGACGCGCAACCGACGAACCTCGACGAGCAATCGAAGAAGAAGCGAAGCACCAAACGCGCGCCTGAGCGCGACGATCAAGACGAGCTAAAGAGGCGAAAGCATGACACTTCACGTGCGAAGAGATAACCGCGCCGTCGGCGATGCAGATTATCGCCACAGATTCTTTGCATTCTAACCCAAACGACCACACTCGTTCACGCTCGATCAGGGTGGTCCTGTACCAGGTGACAGCTACCTCACGCCCTGGTTAGACACTAAGCTCAGGCACTTTGCTTGCGCCCGCCTGCATGACGTCCGTCCCTCCCCCCCGTTTAAAGCACTCTTTTTCTGCTTGGCCGGCACCACCAGGCACGGTGCATTACACCCGGCGCTCACTAAACTGATTGTTCGTTATCGTTCCCCCATAGCATCCACGGCTAGACGGCATCCGGACGCCTCAGAGTCACCAGAGTGCTTTGCCGCATGCACACCCTACGGGGATTACCGCGGGTGCTGGCACCAGACTTGTCCACCAATTGATACTCATTGACAGGTTTGGGTATCATCCGCGGCAATCATCTTCGTACAACGTACGAGAAGTCGCTATTACTCTTCGCTACCTCAGCAGTGGGCGGTGGCACGCATCATCGACGTAGCGGAGGCAACGGGCTGCCACAGCCTCTCCCCGTTGCCGCACGGTACCGGACCCCTCACTACACGACGGCCGAAACCCGTGGCACAGCAAACGCTTGACGGGTTTCGCCGCCGCATTGGTCGTAGTGAGGGATCCGGTACGTCGGGAAGCCACACCACACATCAAAAGAAAAGTCGTCGGCAACACAAACCGAGCTGATCGTCGGTGTCAAGCTGGCTCCCCAGTGGTGGCCCCGCTGAAGCCGCGCCACTTACGAGCTGGAGCGTACGAACCCAACAAAATGAACATCCGTCACTTTTTAGTAATGACAATCATCGCGCTTGTTACCATCACGAAAATGCACACAGCAGAGCAGGAGGGGTGGGGACTGGCGCTCAGCGTCGGTTGAACGTTGGGAAGACACACCACACATCAAAAGAAAAGTCGTCGGAAACTGCCGTACCCTGTAGCCACCCCGTTGCCGCACGGTACCGGAACCCTCACTACGACCAATGCGACGGCGAACCCCGTGGCACAGCGAACGCTTGACGGGCTTCTCCGTCGCATTGGTCGTAGTGAGGGTTCCGGTACCGTGCGGCAACGGGGTGGCTACAGGGTACCTCAGGAGAGGCTGTGGCAGCCCCTTGCGGCGGTGGCGAAGAGAACGTGGCCGTCGGTTGCCTCCGCTACCTCCATAATGCGTGCCACCGCCCACCTGCTAAGGCAGCGAAGAGAAATCGCAACTGCTCGTACGTTGTACGAAGACCCGCCGCTCAACACGCACGCCGGCGCAATACCCTGGCCGACCCCTGGTGGTCACCACGCCGCGGTTCACCATGCATGGGCGAGACCGGGTCGTGCTGGAGCAGGTGGAGAATGCCGACCCGTCCGTGATGAACCCTGTGTACCCCAGTGACAGGGTGGTGCTCTTCGTTGGCAGCGTGTTCGCGCGAAGAGAAGCGAGAAGAATGGTTACCAGCCAGGTAGGGGATCCAGACATCTGATAGCAAGACGGTAACCACCCACCTAATCTCTATCAGAATGACAGGCTGCGGCAACAATACGTCGGATAGCAGGACGGCAACCATGCACTAATCACTATCAGAATGTCAGACTGTGACAACAATACGTCGGATAGCAGGACGGCAACCATGCACTAATCACCATCAGAATGTCAGACTGTGACAACAATACGTCGGATAGCAGGACGGCAACCATGCACTAATCTCTATCAGAATGTCAGACTGTGACAACAATACGTCGGATAGCAGGACGGCCACCATGCACTAATCTCTATCCGAACGTAGGTTGCAACAACCGACGGCTGTTGATCAGCTGTTAGGAGGGGCGGACTTCAGTCAGCTCTGTTGGGTCCTTCGACCTCAGTCGTGTCTCCAGTACCGGAATGCGACAGAGCCCGAAACCCACAAACAAGAAAATGGAAACACAAATGCCGTGTCCTGGTTCACCGCTATGGCCCCGGACCACAACCCGCACACAGGAAAAAAGAGAAAGCAAAGGGAAAAAGGGAACGAAAACCGGCCCAGGAACAGCCCAACAGGGTCACCATGGCACCCGCCTTAAGCAGCCAGAAGCTGGTCACGTTCGCCCTCTTGTTTGGAGGGCTGATGTACTTGATGGATCCGATGGGAAGTTGGCGCCCGGCTCCGGCAGCGCCTTGCAACTGTCCGCCACCACCAGTGTGCCCTCCACCACCCGTCTGCCCGCAACCAGTGGTGGCATCTTCACCCGTGGTGGCAGCTACACCTGTGGTGGTGCCGGTGGTGTCTCCTCCTGCTGCAGGCGCAGCAATGTCACCCCGTGACAAGCAGATCAACGCGATGATCGTGCCACCGGTTGTGTCCCCGGCCCGACACGGCTGCTGCGAGAATCTGAAGACAATGTACGAATCGCTGCTGCAGATCGGGTCGGACATCCAACTGCTTCTCCCGCTGCTGCATGTGTACCAGCGCGAGACAGGGATCCAAACAATTGTGGAAGCCGGCTCCCGCTTAGGGTCGTCCACCGCGGTGATGTTGCACGCAACACAGTTCGACGCCCCGGCCAAACGCTGTGCGACCATGGATCTCAGCATCCGCGCCCCCGTCACTGGGATGTACAGTTGCGAGAAGAAATGCTCGGCAAACGAAGCGGAGCGGGTTCTGTTCACCGTCGAAGGCGATGACCTCCAGGTGGAGATTCCGTTCGTTGACAACAACCGAAACGGGGCGCCGTACCCAATTGATTTGATGTTCATTGACACACTGCACAACGGGGATTTGCTGACGATGGAGCTGAAACGTTTCCCGCAACACGTCCGGAAGCATTTGGTGTTCCACGATCCTCAGTCGTTCCGTATCACGAATGAAGCCGACAGTGTGGTAGCAACCGGCTTTCCGGCGGGTCAGCCGCGGCCGAAGGGCCTGCAGGTCGTACTGCGCGATTTTTTGAAGAGCCCGCACGGCGCCGACTGGATGGAGGAAATGTCCTTCATCCACAACAACGGCTTGCTGGTCCTCCGCCGGAGAGCCGTCTCCCCGGGGGACATCTCCATGACGCAACCCGGGATGGAATTCGAACCTCTCGCCACAATCGAGCAACTTGTCACAAGTGCCACAGACGTGCGCACCGCCACCGAAGCCACTTGTGTTGCCGTCGGGACAAGCGTTCTTGAATCCGTTGGTCTGTCGTGGAAGCGTGATGCCAACACCTGCGCCGGCTACTACCAATTTGCCGCGCAAACCCCGATGTCCCCAGCGTACAACAAACTGATCAGCAGCGAAGTTGTGGCAACCGCGCCCCAGCTCCCGCTTATCTTGGGGCACGTCATTGCATCGATGCAGGGGTCCAAGCGAACGGCATACTGGGGGTGCCACTTGTCTACTTTCATAGCGTATGCGAACGCTGCGCATATGGTGGGCCTCAAAACCGCCAAGGTGTATGTCCCAAGCACGTCGACGACGACCTGCCGATGGAAAACCCCGCACATGGCGTCCATCGAAGAGACGCGGTCGCTTGGGGCAACAACTGTTGATGTGATGGTGATTTCGGCACTTGAGGTGGCGACACCGGAGGGGCTGGCCACGTTGACTTCGATGGTCCTCCCTGCGGTGTCGCACCGTATTATTATGTACGGAACTACAACAGTCGACCTCACCCAAGCCGTCGCCGCCATTGAAGGTAGCTTCCAACGCATGACCGTACTTCAGTCCACCGTTGGCTTCGTCATGTGGCAACGCACTGGGTCCACCACACTCAACTACGCCCCATGATCCTCCGAGCGTGCATCAGTCTGACTACAAATGCCACGATCCCTTTTGAAGTAGTGGAAAGAAGGAGCGTAACAGCCGAACTCTACGCCGCGTTCAACCTTTCCTACGGGCATTTTATTTCGGGCAAAGAACAAAGCCTGGCGAGTCGGGGAGTGCGGCGATAGTGTGCACATCCCTACTGTCTGCCTCTTGGCACACTTTGTGACGTGCTTCGCTTTAACAATATGCGGCGATACTGTGCGCAGAGTCGCTGCTGACTGCCTCTTGCCCGAGGAGGTCCGACAGCGTATTTCGGGAAGGAATTTTCTTTTCATTGGTATGCAGCCCTTCACCCTTGCTATGGATTCTCGCCTACCCCAACGTGCTAGAAGCCGCTGAAATGATCCAAAGGGCAACTCGTTCTGGGACGGGGGACTCGCTGTCTCCACTGGCATGCTGTCCAGGATGCAAACGAGGGCAACCCCGCTTGGCAATATATACTCGAAGCCGGAAAGGTTGAGTGCGGGAGTACCTGACAATATCGGGCCAAATACCATCATGAAGCTAGAGCTTAAGCTGGACTTGCAACCCGGAATCTTCCCGAAACTTAATGTAGTCCTGGAGGGTGGTGCTGTGGATGGTATTGCCGCCTCATGGGTTCAGGTCGAAGTTTTCATCGCGACCCCAGCTGAGGGAGACGTGGTCAAGTACAGTTGTGGTACCGTTGGCGATGCTGATTGTGTTCTTTGCCAGATTTCACTCCACGACCCATCCGAATCCTGACGCAAGTCTTGCTCAATCCTCCCAAGAGATTCCGACGATTTCACCTCAGAGTCTCCGTCCGCCCAGCCCCTGTGGCAACTATGGAATAGCATAGGTGTTTGATTGAACGGGGCTCCTGAATGTTAGAGCAATCACCACGGTGCACTAGTCAAGGACTGTTTTGATGTCTAGTGGTTTAACTAGTCAAGATTTTGACTAGTAATATGACTGGTCACTAGTAAAAATGACTAGTGCCACTAGTAAAAATGACTAGTGCACTTGAGCTATAGTACACCAGCACCCCCAAACTTCCTCGCCCTGCTCTAGTTGATCTTCACCACTCGCACACACAGGGGAAAGCATCTTGCGTTACCACTATATGATCTTTGTACGAATCATGGAAGATAAGGACTCCCTCGACAGGGATTTTGTCACCACCGGATCAAATGAGTTTATATCTGTGCGCGCGACTAAGTTGCCGGATGTACCAAGCCTCGCGTGGGAAAAAGAATGGAAAGGCTGGACCGAGTACCTCACTGGTGTGCTGCAGTCTTTTTTTCTTTTCTATACGCACTTGCTTTGCAGGAAATAATTGAGGCTGCCCCATTTTCGATTGCGAACTCTAAAGAAGGTAAATGTGCTGTAGCCCACACGAAACACAGGTAAATCTGGGTTCAGTGGCGGGTGTAAGCGTTCACTTTGTTGTCGGACATCGAAAAATATGTCGGACATATAAGGGGCATTTTGAAAATATGTCGGACATATAAGGGACATTTTGAAAATATGTCGGACATATCACGGAATGAAAACGATAGTTAAAAAAACGATCGTGTTCGAAAGTGAAATATCATCGTTTTTTATCGTTTTCAAAAAACGATCGTTTTTTTCTTCCCAGTTTTTCTTGTTGGAATCATGAACTAGCCAACGTTCGACATGCCATTTCTTGTGTAGAAATTGACTTCGGCGGCCAGATTCAGCTGGTGCATGGTATTTCATGTCGGAAAGGGTTGCCAACAAACCCGAACAGCCCGCTAAGTATTGTCAGCAATCTCTGATGCATTGACCACCTCAGCTGCGGCCGATGCCTTCTCCCTCTTTTGCACGATGCCGTTGACATCGCCTGCGGATTCTCATCCCCAGCAACGGCAAGATGCTGTCAAGTCTTGGGTCGCATGCTCTTTTTCTGTGTCATTTTCCGCAATCATGCGCTTTGTATGCCCACTCAAGGAGTATCGTATTCTTCCCGACTCAACTCTGAGGCTGGCGGCGTAGACTGAAGCTTTGTGCTCATTAAATTCAAAAAATTAAAGTGCTCTTTCTACTTGCTTGTTGCTGTCTTCCGAACTGATATGCTTGCCTCCCATCCTCGAACACGCTGCAGGCTTGCGCTTCCCCAGCTACGGCTTCTCCTGCAGGATGCCCTCGTCGCGCTAAACCAACGAATTTCTGCCATTCCCAGCTTCTTTACCAACTCGTCCGCCCAGGTTTTTAGTGATTGCTTGTACTGACGCCTTCCTCCTCCCCCTCGTCTCGCACCTTCTTCTTCGTCAATTTTGATGAACTTAGTCATGATAAACTTGAGTTTGACTCCTTCACCTGATGCTTCGACTCCGGCGAGCTCCGACAAACTGTTCCGACTGCCTACCCCCGACTGTCTGTTCGATCGTAGTGCCATAGCGCCGTCGTGGCAGTATCGTGATCCACAAAACTTCACTTGTCACTCGACACACCGAAGCAAACCCTTATGGAAGAAATGTGAAAACGGGAAAGAAAAAAGCCGCTCCGAGTCCAGGAACGTGACGGTCAACCACAGCTTGCAAAGCTTGAGTCGAAGGCAGCACAGTGCTACAACCCCGTCCGCTCTGCCCTGCGGCTGACCGTCTCGACAAGCTTGTGCTCAGCGCAAGCGTCAAGCCCCAAGGTGCGCCACGCCGTGATGCAGTAGTGCCATTACTTTGGGAAATTGGTAGCCACTTGACCCGGAGGCCCGTGTCTCTGCAGTACCGCCAGTACCGCCAACGGCTCCCGTGTAGCAGGCTTTCCCGGGTACCTAAGCAACCCCCTATGGAAAAAAACGATCGTTTTTTTTTTCACGATCGTTCTTTTTCAGGCCAAAATGACGAATTCTCGTAAACGATCGTTTCCAATCCGTGACATATAAGGGAATTTACCCATTTTAATTTGTTCCGCGTTTCACGGCTCCCCAAAATCTTCCGCGCGCGCGCGAAAAAAAATAGGACAAAGTTCCTTATCCGGAGCCGAAGTTTTGGAATAAACCTTTGTATGGGCTCACTAGTTTCTAAAAGGGCCTTTGTATGGACAGCAGAGTTTTGCAAAATACCCTTGTATGGACACAAGGTTTGCAAAATACCCTTGTATGGACAGACTTTTTTGGTCCCTTATATGGACGGCAGATAATCAAAAATACCCTTGTATGGAGAACCTACCCTTATATGGACGCCGTACTTTCGAAAAGTCCCTTGTATGGACGACATACTTTTGAAAGGTCCCTTGTATGGACGGCATACTTTTGCAAAGACCCTTGTATGGACACCTGACTTTTGAAAAGACCCTTGTATGGACGGCATACTTTTGCAAAGACCCTTGTATGGACACCTGACTTTTGAAAAGACCCTTGTATGGACGACGTATTTTCGAATACCCTGGTGCACTATTGTGTCTGGAAGCCTGCTCTCCACTGCAAACTTGTGTGGACGACGTACTCGAATACCCCTGTGCACTATTGTGAGCTGTATTGCGTAAACTCTGTTGACAAAACCGGGTCTTTGGCGTCTGAGACGAACGAGACGGACTCCGGGAATGCATCAGACAACGAAGACGAAAACGAAGACGAAGACGAAGCTGTTGGGACTGCCCCTGTGTCACCGGACACAACTTCTGTGTTGCCAGTGGTGGGTGCACTTTTTCCATCGGCCGACAGTTTTTATGAACGGGTGCCAACGGTCTGTTACCTTCAGCGACGAAGCTCCGGCGTTCACAGAGAGCAACCCGTATTTTGCTGCCATCAGAGCAGTAGATCCGGACTCGCGTAGTCGGGTGTACACCAAGCGCGATGAAGAAGGCAGGCGGTTTACATTTTGTTTCCTGGCCTTCGGGGCCGCGATCCGTGCGACCGCCCACGTGGTCCCACTGATAAGCATTGACACCGCGCACATGGAAAGGGGGGGGGTGCTTTTCAGTGCTGTTGGCATCGACGCCAACCTCGGCACAATTCCCATTACGCTTTGGGAACCACGGAAGATACAGAGTCATGGTCTCGATTCCTTCAAAATCTGAGCGAAATACACGCTGGCAGCAACTTTGGCCTCATTTCTGACAGGGACAAAGGACTCGAGGCTGCTGTGGAAGGGGTTCTCCCCAGGACACCGAACTTACTTTGCCGGGAACACATAAAGCGGAACGTGGTTTCTTCTCTGGATTGTTCTGACACGGCATGATGTCGCTCTTTGATGTCTTTTCATACCCTTTACACTCAGAATGTGAAGGCTCCAATTTCACCGCAGCTTTGCTAATGTGTACATGGGTGAACCCCAACATCAGATCATTCCACGGGTCGACGTGCAGCAAGCAGGTTTCTTTACACCGTGCAAGGGACTTTTCCAAAATCAGGTGTCCATATAAGGGACCTGGAAAGTTTGTCCATACAAGGGGCTATAAAAAAATATCTCGTCCATACAAGGGACTTTTCCAAAGTTTGCTGTCCATACAAGGGACTTTTTCAAAGTCAGGTGTCCATACAAGGGACGTCACCCAAAAAAATAACGGGACAGTAGTAGTAGTAGTAGTATGTGTCATCCTAATACGGGAACAAGTCAGGGAGAAGAACGGAGCAATCTTTGCAAACGAACGAGTGACATAAGGTGGCCGCTTGAGCGGCGCCAATCCGAGCAGCAGCAGTGACGCGTCGGCAGTATTTGCACTTCAGGATGGGCGAGCGTCGACGGCTAGCGAGTGTTGGCAGAGGGTGCAGTGGTCGGAGCAAGCTTGAACGTGGCAGGTCGGTGCCGCACAAATGAGTTGGTCGATGTACTTCAGCGCATTAACCTTGCGCATGCGCCGCGCAGCCTGCGAGATCACGCGCTTCCGGGGTCGTCCGGATCCGGTCCCACGTGCCTTCATGCCTTTCCGCGTCTTCCGCGGCGGCCGCACGGTTCTGGCCTCCACCACCCGCTGGACCTTCGCGTCCCATGCTACCCTGTCTGCCATCAGCTCCCGGATCTCCTCAGTGTTCGACATGCCGAGGTCGCGTTGGAGCACATCGAGATAAGAAAGCGGATAACGGGACAGAAAAAAAGGAAAGAAAATAGCTGGAGGCTCCCTTAGGATCTTGACAAACCAAGTTCGTAAAGGTAGTGGGGGGAATTCGGAAAGGGCGTGTCCGAAAACGTCAAGAAAACCCCAACACCCGAATGTGTTTAAGACGCAGTGATCTTGCACATATGCACCGGCAACAAACAGCATCGACACGGTGTTTTCTGCCCGCACGCGACTGTGTGGCGAAGACCATAGCGAAGCGTCGCTTTTACTTGCTGTGCCCAAGGCTCGGAAGGAATGATAGCATCCTCCGGAAGCCTTTTCTTAACCTCCTCCTCAGAATGCTGGAGAGAGCTCCGGTGTTAACGCGCGATTTCTCCGTGACGCCTGTCGTCTACATAAATTCCGCACTCTTCGAGAAACTGATGCATAACCTCCCAGTAATCGTCGTATTTCGACGATTACTCGAAGACGTGCGGTACACGATCTTACTAAACTCCTCCGCCGTGAAGTCCGTTCCGGGAAGTTGCGCGAGCTGCTGCTCTGTTGATGTACGGGGCACATTTGCATACCCCCGTCACCAAAAGGTACATCAAGTGCGCTTTGTCCCGGACACCCTTCAAAGTTGACGAGTAAATTTTTCATTGCTCGTATGAAACTTCGTCCCGAGCCCCTTAAACGTGTTCTCGACTCAGATGGTCTCAAAGTAGTGTGTCCGCTCACAACCTCCGGCATTGTACTTGTACACCCAATCGAAATGCTGGTGAGCTGTTGGAGGAATCTGACAGGGCATGACGAGAAACAGGCAGTCCCAGCACGGTGTCGAGTGCAAAGGGCTCGAGCTCAGATGTTGCCGTCAGCTTGGTTTCCGGGTCGCCTTCCAAGATGAACTTCCTTGCGTCGATGACATCTTGCTGCCAGGGTCAAATACTGTAGGTAGTCAAATACAATATTATTGGCAAATAATAATAGTTACGCTGAAAAGGGGGTTTCGGTGAGCATAGTTTTGGAATACAATATTATTGGGTGGGGGTTTGCAGGGGATTTCACGGCTTCCACCCTCGAGAGCAGCTTCTTTTTCCAGAGAAGTTCAATATATCTTACTGCTTGATTTCGCTGTCGACGGTATTTTTCTCGGATTCGGGTTCAATAATTTCTGAGATCCACCCGAGCCCAAAAAGAAATGGCCCGCTTTTTGTAGCCCGTGGTCCAGCGGTTCCCACATGCATGTAATGCTGAGGGTGCTGGTTCGATTCCTGGCGGAGTGATTTTTCCAAAGTCTGAAGTGTCATCTGGGGGCCAGATTTTGGGCTATATCGAGTGTAGAAAAGGTGCCGGTACATGCCAGGGATAGCTCTTTCCGACCCGCAAAGTTTTTAGAGTTAAAGTTCGCTTGAAATTCTTGCCAAATTCCTCCAGTGTTGACCCCCAACTTGGGCCCAAGTGCCTGTACTTTCAGCACCAGACTTTTGAAACCCGGTTTTCTCTATTTTCCCCCAGCATATCACTCATTCCACGAAGAAGTGTCACAGATTTCGGCTTTTTTCGGACTTCTGCCGAAAATTTCCATCTGCAGGTCCGAAAATGGTCGGTTTCGAGATTTTGAGGACACGTTTGAATCCGTTGAGGACAGGGCTTTCCGAATATTTGGTCGGATAAACTTTTTGACCGACCCCCCCCCGAACTAAGATTTTCCCCCCGGAAATGGAGGTCGGCACCCGAAAAAATGGGGTCCTGGAGATCGGTTTTTTTTCTCTTCTGCATCCAGGAGGGGGTCAGATTTTGATCGCTGGGCTAGCTGGCAGCTTGCCCATAATCGCGCATCCAGAACTACTCGAAAACCAAAGAATTTCCCAAAAAGACCTCGAAAATAGTTTCCAGACGGCTGCTTTTCACACCGAAAAATCGCAAAAAAAAAATTCGGACCGGGGGAATCGAACCAGGGGCCCAGGAGGGTGCGGTAACCGTTAGGGCTATGTTGCCAAACCTCGGGCTGTTCTGTTCTGTTCTGTCTGGCGGAACTTTTACTGCAGCCTAGGCGAGGCTAGACGGCCTAATCCTGCAGGTAGTACAGGGGTTCATTGTACCCGCTGTTTACTCCGTTGTTTGTTTGGTCCTACCTCCAAGGAATCGAAGCTAGGGCTTGCTTCCGGGAGCTTATCCCCGAACGCCTGGAAAGTCTCTCTGGTGGGATTCGAACCGTCGTTGTTCACCTCATAGAGGTAATTTGGTACCTCGTCCTACCGACTCAGCCAGGTGTACCCCTGGCCAAAATTCGCTTTTAGCGCCTGCTCAGTTGGAATTCTTATCGGAAAGTGCGAGATCGTCATTTACTCGTTTTCAGTGTCCCAGGACGGTGTTTCTGCCCTCTGGGAGCTTATTTCGCCCGGTTTGCGAAGAACTCAAAACGAGTTCAAAATTCTCACTCGGTAGTGAACAAAAAATTTCTCCGCCGTTTTTTTAGCCCATGGTCCAGAGGTTACCACACCCACACAGGGGTTTGGGGGTCGGTGGTTCGATTCCTGCCGGAAATCGTTTTTTTGGGGTTTTGAAACAGCCCCAAAACCGACCTTTTGTCCATCTGCACGCCAGATTTTGGTCGCCACGCGAGCTGATTGCTTGCCCATAATCGCCAGGGATAGCTCTTTCCGTCCCAAAAAAAATTTCCCAAAAATTCCAAAATTTTGACCCAAAACGGGCTGCTTTTCAGACGGAAAATCTGTGACACTTTTTCGTGGAATGAGTGATACAATATTATACCTATTGTATTTGACCCCCCCGCAGTAGCAGGGACGTCTGCGCTGTGTTGCGTGTTCAGCTTTTGGAATCTCTTTGTACAAGCGCACGAAGCCGATCGGGTAGTAGGTGATCATACGATTGAACAGCCACGACTTGCTC
The DNA here is from genome assembly GCA_030068145.1 of Diplonema papillatum. NCBI lineage: Eukaryota > Euglenozoa > Diplonemea > Diplonemida > Diplonemidae > Diplonema > Diplonema papillatum. The sequence continues at coordinate 3,595 of JAPJBO010001449.1, read as the reverse complement.
AGCCAGCTCTTGCAAGGGAGCAACACGCACGGTATTTCTTTTTGAGGTCTAACGCGTGGCTGGCTCGGGCGGTTTTACGTTGCGAGCTGTCAAGACGTACGTGTATTAGCTGCAGTACGTAGTACTGTAGCTCGACTGCGCAAAACCCTACCGTTTTGGGTAAAAACCTGGGCAACTTTATTTTTGTTTTGGGCAAACCCCTGGAATTGTGGATATAATGTTGTGAAAATGTGGTAGTATCGTGTTGCGCTGCACAGTGCCATGACAGGCCACGGAGCCAAACTATTTTCCGAGACTAGAAGTATGCTAATAGCTCTGTTGAGCCAACCCCACTTTTTAGGGGGTCGGGGCGAAGCCCGGGGCACTTTTTTGTAGTGAGATTTTAGTTAAATTTGGGAGTCGATTCCTACGGCTCCGGGGTTTTTTTTTTGTAGTAACAATGCTTTGTAAACACGAAAGAGAACGCTGGCAGCGTGTTTGGGAGAAGATTAGCCTAACGATCATATTCACTCACTATCAATCACGAACAGGCTAATCCTCCCCCGGCACGTACAAACAAAAAATGGCACTTACTCGGACTGATATCCTCGAGGATGAGGTCAACTGGGGCACTGTGCCCGTTTGCAAGCTACCGCACTGCGCGGAGTTTGACGACGGGGAGTTTGACTGCGTGCTTCCCTCGTGCATCATCGCACACCGGCCGGAGCAGTCGACGAGGTGCGCCACCTGCGGGTTCCGTCCTGCCTGAACAAGAAGCTAGGGGCGGATGCCGCCGGTTTCTCCGCGGGCATAAAGGACGACGACTGGTCATGCCCAGTCTGTTGCTGCCTGGCCCACAGGAACGACCGCACAGCCGACCCGATTCTTGAGGAGGCGGTAGAGTTTCCCCCCTTCCGCCGACGAGATGACAAGGAAATTGTGGGTGCGGATGCCGTCCAGGCGGTCCTGGATAAATTTCCCGAAGGACCCTGGCGGGAACCGTTCGCCCACCTCCTTTCCGGGCTGCACAGGCAGCTTGCCGTGGAGTCCGACGCGGCCTGGCCCAGAAGGAAGTGCCCAGTGATCCCGTGTCGTGCACGTCGCCGTCGAACGTGTAGTACCCAACCAGGCCCGTGTCCCAGGAGGGTCGTTTCCACAGCCTGTAGTCCCAGCCCCGGCGCCAATTGAGCCGACGCGCCCAGCAGCCCCGCAGCGCTGCACGCGCAAAAAAGCCAGAGCGGACACGACTTCATGAGGTCACTCAGCCCCGCCTAGCCTGCAAGGTTTTGCCTTTTTTGTTGCGGGTCGGTGTTGTTGGTGATGTTGTTGTTGGTGTTGTTGTTGGGGGAGAAACGTCGTCCCGCGGCTCCTGTTCCGGATCTTGGTGCGAGGACCCGACCTCCCCGGTTGCTTCGGGTCTTTTTCTCCTGGTTGTTGAAAGAGAAACCCCACGCTTCCTTTTCTGATTGAGTTCTACCTGGTTGCATTGAAAGGTTTCCAAGCGTGCACGCGAACACGAGTACCACGACTGCTGTCTTGCAAAGCGAGTCTAAGAGTCAGAACCCGCACAGCAACAATCCATCCCCCGCGCGGGGGATTGCAAGAACGTAGGCCGAGGTCGACACTCGGCGGGTGTTGACGTGGAAGCCGTTGCTGAAGTCGCCGGCTGGACGCCTGGCCCTCCGTAACCACGTCCAGAGGCGTTACGGCGAGGCGGCGGAGGTGAACGAGCAACTCGCTGCTCACCGCCATGCAGACAGCCGTGACCCGCATGGAATCGAACCGCCTACGGTACAGGTCCGGCGGAACCCCCGAGGCTTCGGTCCTCTACGAGGCCCGCTCACGCAAGATAGAGTACCACGACATGGAGCGCTGGACAGTGAACTTGCAAAACGCGCTGCTTCAAGTAAAGCCGCAAAGCTCGCGGGAAGGAGCAAAAAAGGAAGTGGTCGTTCAAAGAGGACGAGAAGGGAGTGACTAGGCTCACCTGCTCCGGTCTTCGAACGCCTCCCCCTCCCAGCTTCCAAGATCCGAAAAGTAGATCGAGTCACCCCCAAGCAGGTCCCGGGCCTCCTACGGAGAGAGATGGACAGGGCCTCGCTGTGTTATGCTAACACGGCTGCTCTGTCCAGTGTGCAAACCCGCAGCGATGCCTTCATCGCCCGGGTCAAGAGGAGCCACCCTCACCTGTCAGAAGACCTCGTCTTCCTAATGTGGCTCCAACTCAAGTTGGAACGGAAGGACATTGCTCCCGTGTCCGCCCGTCAGTATATGACGTACCGGAATATGCTGAAGGTCGATCCGGGGACCGCCTTCCGGAGGGCATTGGCCCGCGAACTAAAAGAGTTTGAACGGAGGACCCAGGACTCCCGTGTCCTGGTCAACAACCAACAGGTGTGGGGGGCTATAGCAAAGATGACCGGTCTACACCGTGCTGCGCTGGCTACACAGTGGAGCCTTAAAGTGCAAGCTGTCAGCTGACCGAGTTTACATGCACATGCACAAGCTCGGCCACTGGACGGACTCCAGCCCCAATTTGTTGCATTAGTGTGATTGTCGGGCCTTCGGCTCCCCTGAGCAGTGTGAGACTTAGCTATAGCTAGCTGATAGCTAGCTATAGCTAGCTAGCTATAGCTGAAAATAGCTAAAATAGTTAAAATAGCTGACTGAGCATTTTCAACGGAAATGTCACTATTCCGACTATTTTCTCAGATTTTGTGCCGTTTTCCACAGTTTTCCGGGATTCTTCAGGCAGATGATCAGCATGAGGTTCACACCGTGCTACCCCCCCCACCCTTCATCGGGCTTCCCCCCTGTAGACTACTGCACAGTAGGACTGGACCTGGGTCTGGCTTGCTGCACTCTCTGCTAACAATGCTGGTAGACTTGAATCGTAGGGCCTGGGGGAAAACCCGACGCACCACAAACAATCCTTTTCATTTCCGGGTCCATCTCGCATCGGAGCTGATCGCGAGCAGGAATTCGAAAAAAGTCTGCCACGTGGAGTCACGGTGGACCAGCCAAGAAATGTCACCAGCCAGGGATCGATTCCTGTCCTTCCCACTGCAAACCTGGTGCGGTTCCCACGCCCGGTGCCTGCATCTTGTAAGGACCCCCGAACCACGCACATACTGGATGGTCCCTGGTCTATTTTTCACGGATCTCTTCATCAGAGCTGATCGCGAGCAAAAAGTCGTCGAAAAAGGTCTGCTGCGTGAACCAGCAACATAATGCCACCACCAGGGGATCGATACCCGTCCTGCTCAATGCACACCGGGTGGTTTCCAAGCCCGGTGCTCTGCATCCTATAAGAACCCACGGACCACGCACGTAGTGTTTGATTCCCGGGTCTATTTTTCACGGATCTCTTCATCGAAGCTGATCGCGAGCAAAACTTTGTCGACAAAGGTCTGCTACGCGGACCAGCAACAGAATGCCACCAGCCAGGGGATCGATACCGTCCGTGTTCAATGCACACCTGGTCAGGCTGGTGGTTTCTACGCCCGGTGCCCTGCAAATTGTAAAAAACTACTGACCACGCACATAGTTTTCTGTCTCCGGGTCTATTTTTCACGGATCTCTTCATCGGAGCTGTTCGCAAGCAAAAATTCGTCGG
>JAPJBO010001448.1:0-44340 GCA_030068145.1 Diplonema papillatum | reverse complement strand
TATTCTGTACTGCCCTGGCGAGGTCTTTTTCCCTTCTGAACTCATGGCCAAGGGGAAACGCCTCTTGTGCCGGTTTCCCGTCCATGCCTCGTTTAGGGATGCCCTCCGCGGGACTGCGGGGAAGCGGGGCATCCTGCAGCCGTTCAACGACGCCGACTGCTCGGGACGGACGAGGGCGCGTTTTCTAACCCACAGTGCCCGGATAGATGGTTGTTGCATCCCTTCTGAAAGCGGGTATGGACCCCATGCAGGTTCAAAAGATGGGTGATTGGGCATCAGGAGACATGCTGACCCACTACGACGAGAAAGTCCTAAGGGACCCAGGGTGTGTTGAGGCGTAAAAAGCTTACACCGAGCCACTCGAAGTTCTCGTACAGAAAGTGAAGAACAAGAAGGCAACCCGTGTCCCCGACGTCGACTGCGAGACATGCCACCGAAGAACGGAGGGCTCCACAAAAGAGCTCTACGTTTTCCCAAGTGTGATGGATGTGGCTCTTAAGCAAGATCCCATATATTTACTACGTTTTACAAGGTTGCCGACCAAATTTACTAATTCTTACAAACGTCGCAATCATAGCAAGATGAATGAAAAAAGACCCCGCCTCGTTTACCCATGCCGTTCATTTGAAGGAATCCATCCGTGAGACTTACGCCGTCCAAGTGCCCGTGCCTTGCAACCCTTGAGTGCAAGTATAATATTATACTTCCTCCCGTTACGATACCGCTCTTGGGGGGCAGGGAAAAAAAGCGAAGGATGAAAAGCAATGGTGAGGTCCGTCCCCTTCGATGTGGTTGTTGCAAAGGAATATGCTCCGAGGTAATCAACAAACCACGAAAGGGCTCCAAGCGCGGCACGTCAAGTGACCCACCGCCAGCAGCAAAGAAACGAAAGTGCGCCAGATGTGGTGATTCGGGTCACAACGTTTTGACATGCAAGAAGCAGGAGATACATAGCAGATCGGTGAATGTCGTTTTCCCTTGTTCCCTTATCAAACAAAGATGGAACCCAAAAAACACCGAATTCCAATGTGGAGAGCGGCTCACAACGTGTACTTTCCGGACAAGAAGATGCCACATGTCAACATATGACACGGAAGATTTGTGTTTGCCCAAGATCATCCATTCTCTGTCGCCAGCGTCTCGACCCTGAGACGTGAATCTGAAAGTAACACCTCCCGCTTCAGGCTGCCCGTGATGCAGTCTGCATCTGATTGCTACCACCCACACAATGTGTTCGTGTCGTTGTACATTTTAGCCGCTCACCCAATGACACAGATGGTCAGACGGCTCTGCATATTGCCAGCTACTTCGGTCACTCAGAAGTTGTCAAGGTATTGATCGCAGCTGGCGCCAAGGTCGACGTGCAGAAAAATGGTATGTTTTACGATGCGAAGAATGTTTTTTTGTTCATGTGGAGGCAGATGACATCACAGAAGAGGCATAGGTATTGCAGAAGGGGGTACAGCTACTGGACGTCCGGCTCAGCAAACTCGAAGGCTTGAATGTAGCCGGTGCTTCTCACTGGCCCCGACGCACGCCAGCGTCCTCCTCCAAACCCTCGCTACCTCTATTTATGTCTCTCTTTCTCTTTTCTTCCCGCCCTCCCTGCCCCAGAAAAGATGATTGGGTGGGTCGCGTTTCTGCGGACCTTGTTCAATGAGGAAGAGTGGAGGGACGTGAGTAGAAGCCTCCGAGGCCTCCCGGACGATACGACCCTTCTGACACTGGAGAGGCTTCCGATGTGGGCACTTCCGGTGCGTGTGCCCAGTCCTGAGCTGTACCGCAGAGTACAGGACTTGGTGAGAGCGCGTGATCAGAGCTCTCCTGCGCTGGTCAGTCCCGTAACACCGGTTGAGAAGAGGTCAACGTCTCAGCGGCGGGCGCTAAAGCGTGCCCTCGAGGACGTCCCCCTGATGCAGCCCGCCCTCGCATGAGGAGCCTGTACACGACAGGCACAAGGAGGGTCAACAACTCGAACACGGTCACGTACACGGAGTGACGTGCGAGCGAGGGCGTGCATCCATACCCGACGACGGTCCGGAGGCTTGAGAACTTCGGCGGATACCTGTAGGCATGAAAGATGAGGCGTACAAGGCGCCCCACAACATCATCAACGCCATCTTAGCCGAGGACACGGCGGATGGTTGGGTTCTCGAGAATCCTGCTGACGACATCCGCAGGATGATCAGAGCGTTGAAGAGAGCGGCGCCTGACCCTGAGAGCGACGAGCCCCGAGGCGCCGCACAGTCCCGTCAGATCTTCGGCTTCGTGCGGACCGTTGGCGGGTACGGCGCGGATGTGCAGCTGCTGGGTGAGCACTTCACTCTCCATGCAGTCGATCCTGACGGAGGATGTCCGCGTCGGCGAGGGCGGCGTGAGGGTTGGATCGACTATGTTCAAGGCAACAGGGACGTGCAGTAGATACCTCACCTTTGAAAGCATCAATCTGTTGCCCCCTTTGCTCCTGCCGAATGGACCCGACAGCGTGCCAGAGTCTATTCTGTACTGCCCTGTCGAGGTCTTTTCCCTTCTGAAACTCATGGCCAAGGGGAAACGCCTCTTGTGCCCGTTTCCCGTCCATGCCTCGTTTAGGGATGCCCTCCGCGGGACTGCGGGGAAGCGGGGCATCCTGCAGCCGTTCAACGACGCCGACTGCTCGGGACGGACGAGGGCGCGTTTTCTAACCCACAGTGCCCGGATAGATGGTTGTTGCATCCCTTCTGAAAGCGGGTATGGACCCCATGCAGGTTCAAAAGATGGGTGATTGGGCATCAGGAGACATGGTGACCCACTACGACGAGAAAGTCCTAAGGGACCCAGGGTGTGTTGAGGCGTAAAAAGCTTACACCGAGCCACTCGAAGTTCTCGTACAGAAAGTGAAGAACAAGAAGGCAACCCGTGTCCCCGACGTCGACTGCGAGACATGCCACCGAAGAACGGAGGGCTCCACAAAAGAGCTCTACGTTTTCCCAAGGGATGGATGTGGCTCTTAAGCAAGATCCCATATATTTACTACGTTTTACAAGGTTGCCGACCAAATTTACTAATTCTTACAAACGTCGCAATCATAGCAAGATGAATGAAAAAAGACCCCGCCTCGTTTACCCATGCCGTTCATTTGAAGGAATCCATCCGTGAGACTTACGCCGTCCAAGTGCCCGTGCCTTGCAACCCTTGAGTGCAAGTATAATATTATACTTCCTCCCGTTACGATACCGCTCCTGGGGGGCAGGGAAAAAGAGCGAAGGATGAAAAGCAATGGTGAGGTCCGTCCCCTTCGATGTGGTTGTTGCAAACGAATATGCTCCGAGGTAATCAACAAACCACGAAAGGGCTCCAAGCGCGGCACGTCAAGTGACCCACCGCCAGCAGCAAAGAAACGAAAGTGCGCCAGATGTGGTGATTCGGGTCACAACGTTTTGACATGCAAGAAGCAGGATGATACATAGCAGATCGGTGAATGTCGTTTTCCCTTGTTCCCTTATCAAACAAAGATGGAACCCAAAAAACACCGAATTCCAATGTGGAGAGCGGCTCACAACGTGTACTTTCCGGACAAGAAGATGCCACATGTCAACATATGACACGGAAGATTTGTGTTTGCCCAAGATCATCCATTCTCTGTCGCCAGCGTCTCGACCCTGAGACGTGAATCTGAAAGTAACACCTCCCGCTTCAGGCTGCCCGTGATGCAGTCTGCATCTGATTGCTACCACCCACACATTGTGTTCGTGTCGTTGTACATTTTAGCCGCTCACCCAATGACACAGATGGTCAGACGGCTCTGCATTTTGCCAGCTACTTCGGTCACTCAGAAGTTGTCAAGGAATTGATCGCAGCTGGTGCCAAGGTCGACGTGCAGGCAATGGTATGTTTTACGATGCGAAGAATGTTTTTTTGTTCATGTGGAGGCAGATGACATCACAGAAGAGGCATAGGTATTGCAGAAGGGGGTACAGCTACTGGACGTCCGGCTCAGCAAACTCGAAGGCTTGAATGTAGCCGGTGCTTCTCACTGGCCCCGACGCACGCCAGCGTCCTCCTCCAAACCCTTGCTACCTCTATTTACCGTCTTCGGAAAAATATTGGATAGGAAAATATTTGGATAGGAAAAATATTTGGATAGGAAATATTTTGGATAAAACGGCCTTCCGCGGAACATTTGGATATTTTTCCGGAAATTTTGTTTTGAATTTATGTCTCCTCTGAGTGCCCGCACAGCAGTAGCTGCTTTACCCGGACGGGATTTTCTGTTCGGCTCTCTTGATGTACACCCCGGACTCCCACTCCGGATTGCGGGGTAGTAGTTTTGCGGTCATTTGTGCGGTCGGCCTCACTCCTCGATGCGGGAGTGGGACCTCCTCAATGCGGGAGTGGCCACTCCCGCACTTTTTCACTCCCGCATTGACTTAGTATATGGCTGCTGGCGGGTCTCTACTTAGCAAAATCTCTACTTTGTGACAAAGTAGAGATTGGGTTCAGGACTAAGTAGAGATTTTGGCTTGGGACAAAGTAGAGATGGGGGGTGGCTATTTTGGGTTAGTCCATCTCTACTTTGTCCTGAACCCAATCTCTACTTTGTCCAATCTCTACTTTGTCCCGAGTCAAAATCTCTACTTAGTTCTGAACCCAATCTCTACTTTGTCACAAAGTAGAGATTGGGTCCCAGGACAAAGTAGAGATGGGGGGTGGCTATTTTGGGTTAGTCCATCTCTACTTTGGGTTGAAAAATTGGGTGAAATTTTTTGGGTCAAAATTTTGGGTCAAAAATTTTGGGTTCAAAATTTGGGTGAAATTTTTTGAGCTGAAAATTTTGGGTCAAAAATTTTGGGCTCAAAATTTGGGTGAAATTTTTTGGGTAATATACCAGGATATGCGCGAAAAACTAAAATTTACAAATATATGCGCGGTGCATATATTTGTAAATTTTAGTTCTTTCGCGCATATATTTGTAAAAAAAAACAGTTTTTTCGCGCATATATTTGTAAAAAAAACAGTTTTTCGCGCATATATTTGTAAAAAACAGTTTTTTCGCGCATATATTTGTAAAAAAAAAAAAAAAGTTTTTTCGCGCACTACAAATACGTTTTCTTTGCAACAAAAGCAGAGCGCCTCTTATCACTGGAGGCTGGCATACCCAGACCCGCAAACCCGCATACCCTAACCCGCAAACCTTCGCATACCCTAACCCGCAAACCCCGCAAACCCGCATACCCGAACCCGCCAACCCTAATACCCGCATACCGAGACCCGCAAACCCGCATACCCTAACCCGCAAACCCCGCAAACCCGCAAACCCGCCGTGCCGAGGAACTTTTCAAATACACACAGCAGATCAAAGAAAGGGGGGCAAGGTGGAAAATGCAGATCAAACGGGAGTAGAATGTGCACACGCTTATCCGACTCTTGACTTACTATGCCGTGTTCTGAAAGCTGTCGAGGGGCCCCTCCATAGGTTCTCGCATGATTCGTTCGCCTTTGTAACACTATCCGTTTGTAGTACGCTTCGCAATTGTGTTCTTGCACTCTAGCCGAATGGCGGGTGGCGGATTTCCGCGCTCGTACCTTGTGTCTTTTTGAAACACTGCCACGGGGCTGGTGGCCCCCAAAAATGGAAAAAAAAAAATTGCTCAACTTCATCAAAAATTACCGCAGTTTTTGTTCCAAAATTTTAAAATTCAAAAAACCCAATTTTTTTCCGGAATTTCTTTTTTGGCCATTTCCAAAAAGACACAAGGTTTTGACCCTGCATGGTACATCCGTTGTGGAACCTCTCGTTGTTTTTGGCATCATACACCCGAAATAGTCACTTTGTGGGCCCTATAATAGGCTACGAACTTCATGGTATTTTTACAAATGTGTGAGTGTATGTCATTTTGTATAGTATGTTGAAGTACATTCATTGTGGACCCCATATTCTCGCGATGCTGTGTTTGGCGTCAAAAACCCGTCTGAATTCACTTTTGATGGCTTTAATGAGGCTAAACACTCGAAATAGGCACTTTGGGGGGAATTTTTTTTGAAAGGGTCTCCCAACAAGAATTGTGGCATATGCGCGAAAAAACTGTTTTTTACAAATATATGCGCGAAAAAACTGTTTTTTACAAATATATGCGCGAAAACCTGTTTTTTTTACAAATATATGCGCAAAAAAACTAAAACTGACAAACATATGCACCGCGCATATATTTGTCAATTTTAGTTTTTTCGCGCATATATTTGTAAAAAAAACAGTTTTTCGCGCATACGTTTCGTATGCGCGCAGTTTTTTCGGCAGTTTATCGCGCATATATTTGTAAGTTTCCCAAATTTTTTGGGTTGAAAATTTTGGGTCCAAATTTTTGGGTTCAAATTTTGGCTGTAAATTTTTGGGTCCAAATTTTTGGTTCAAAATTTCTGGGTTCAAAATTTGGGTGAAAATTTTTGAGTTAAATTTTGGGTTGAAAATTTGGGTGAAATTTTTGGGTGAAAATTTTTGGGTCAAAAATTGGGTTGAAAATTTCCTAAATATTTTTCGGAAATTTCTGAGTTTTTTGCACTGGGGCATGCCTTCATGTTGCAAAAAAAAGCGGCAGCCTATCAGGATGTGGATGGGTGTGGTGGGACACATGGAGCTGGTCTTCTTTCTGAGCACATCCCAAATTTTTGACCCAAAAAACTTGACCCAAAATTTTTGACCCAAAAATTTTCAGCCAAAATTTTGAACCCAAAATTTTTGACCCAAAATTTTCACCCAAATTTTGAACCCCTAAAAATTTTCACCCAAATTTTGAACCCAAATTTTGAACCCAAAAATTTTGACCCATATTTTTGACCCAAAGTTTCAACCCAAAAATTTCAACTCAAAAAATTTCACCCAAATTTTGAACCCAAAATTTTTGACCCAAAATTTTGACTCAAAAAATTTCACCCAATTTTTCAACCCAAAGTAGAGATGGACTAACCCAAAATAGCCACCCCCCATCTATCTACTTTGTCCTGGGACCCAATCTCTACTTAGTTCTGAACCCAATCTCTACTTTGTGACAAAGTAGAGATTGGGTTCAGAACTAAGTAGAGATTTTGACTCGGGACAAAGTAGAGATTGGACAAAGTAGAGATTGGGTTCAGGACAAAGTAGAGATGGACTAACCCAAAATAGCCACCCCCCATCTCTACTTTGTCCTGGGACCCAATCTCTACTTAGTTCTGAACCCAATCTCTACTTTGTCACAAAGTAGAGATTTTGCTAAGTAGAGACCTGCCTGGCTGCTGAAGTCCGGGGTGTAAGAAATGGTCAAATAAGAAGGCTACACATCAGTGCCATGCAGCACAAAACAAACCAGGGATATCAATCAGATATACCGCACGAGCAACACCGCAGAACGCACCGCAGAAAAGCGCGGGAGTACAGCTCGTGGGAGGAAAGAGACCTTGAAATAGGTGAGCTTGTTGCCGTCTAGGACTCACGGGAGAGATGCAGAAGTGGAACAGCATGCCAGGCAAAAAGAAGGTTTCGCGTGCAACGACCACTCGCGCTCGTACGCTGTACGGGAAAAACTAACTCCATTGCGCACGCTCTAGGCGGAAGTCGGAGTGAACCGATCGACGTTGACGAACAAAAGGCCAAGAGAGGCCGTCTATTGTCATTAAGAAAAAAGGATACCGTGATCCTTTTAGAACTGATCGAGCGAAAAATGAACGAACGGGGCCGCTGTCACTTACTCGCTCGTGAGCGTGCTTGCGCGCGCGACCGTCACCCGAACTACTGGGTTGCCAGTCATGTAATCTCAGAACTTAGCACAGAATGGGCTCGGAAGTGGTGTCGGAAGCACAACTACGTACAGACGACGAAGACAAGCAGAGTACTGGATGAAACCCAGACGGAACAAAAGAAAGAAGAGATGCGGCCAGCTGTTCATCCTGCTTTAATGGAGTAACGATGTCCGACAAAGCTGCGTCTTGAACTGCGACCATGCTGCGGCGCATTTCATGCCATGCGACACTCGCCCCGAAAGGTACTCGTGATGTGCACATTGACTATGGGCGACAAGCAAAGCGTTGCTGTTGTGACTGGTGGGGCTGCGGACGGGACACCCATCCCCGTAGTACCAAGTGATCTTTGCGGGGAAAACGAGCCGGATCATTCCCCAGGTCGCAGACACGAAGGGGTTCCACTTGACCTCGACCCCGAATAAATGGGCCAACACCGCGACAACAAAGCAGTACATCGAATGGTGAGGGCGCAAGAAACGGTTCCATCAGCAAGCGCTTTTCCTTCTGCGAATCGAACCATCAGCGTCCCCGTTGCTTCCTAGTACCGGCCGCGAACCGAGACCCAGACCCGCTGGGTCGGAGCGTCCAAAGCGCTCTCAGCCTAGGATTCCGTGGCTCATGAGGCGCGGGGAGAAACCAGAATTAGGGGGCGGGGGAATACGTTCTGGACTTAACAACCGGAAAATCGCCTTGAACTTTGATCGGACCGGAAAAATATTTGGATAGGAAATATTTTGGATAAAATGGCCGTCCCAGAAAATTTTGGATATCCTATCCAATATTTTTCCGAAGACGGTATGACTCTCTTTCTCTTTTCTTCCCGCCCTCCCTGCCCCAGAAAAGATGATTGGGTGGGTCGCGTTTCTGCGGACCTTGTTCAATGAGGAAGAGTGGAGGGACGTGACTAGAAGCCTCCGAGGCCTCCCGGACGATACGACCCTTCTGACACTGGAGAGGCTTCCGATGTGGGCACTTCCGGTGCGTGTGCCCAGTCCTGAGCTGTACCGCAGAGTACAGGACTTGGTGAGAGCGCGTGATCAGAGCTCTCCTGCGCTGGTCAGTCCCGTAACACCGGTTGAGAAGAGGTCAACGTCTCAGCGGCGGGCGCTAAAGCGTGCCCTCGAGGACGTCCCCCTGATGCAGCCCGCCCTCGCATGAGGAGCCTGTACACGACTGCAGGCACAAGGAGGGTCAACAACTCGAACACGGCCACGTACAGGGAGTGGCGTGCGAGCGAGGGCGTGCATCCATACCCGACGACGGTCCGGAGGCTTGAGAACTTCGGCGGATACCTGTAGGCATGAAAGATGAGGCGTACAAGGCGCCCCACAACATCATCAACGCCATCTTAGCCGAGGACACGGCGGATGGTTGGGTTCTCGAGAATCCTGCTGACGACATCCGCAGGATGATCAGAGCGTTGAAGAGAGCGGCGCCTGACCCTGAGAGCGACGAGCCCCGAGGCGCCGCACAGTCCCGTCAGATCTTCGGCTTCGTGCGGACCGTTGGCGGGTACGGCGCGGATGTGCAGCTGCTGGGTGAGCACTTCACTCTCCATGCAGTCGATCCTGACGGAGGATGTCCGCGTCGGCGAGGGCGGCGTGAGGGTTGGATCGACTATGTTCAAGGCAACAGGGACGTGCAGTAGATACCTCACCTTTGAAAGCATCAATCTGTTGCCCCCTTTGCTCCTGCCGAATGGACCCGACAGCGTGCCAGAGTCTATTCTGTACTGCCCTGTCGAGGTCTTTTCCCTTCTGAAACTCATGGCCAAGGGGAAACGCCTCTTGTGCCGGTTTCCCGTCCATGCCTCGTTTAGGGATGCCCTCCGCGGGACTGCGGGGAAGCGGGGCATCCTGCAGCCGTTCAACGACGCCGACTGCTCGGGACGGACGAGGGCGCGTTTTCTAACCCACAGTGCCCGGATAGATGGTTGTTGCATCCCTTCTGAAAGCGGGTATGGACCCCATGCAGGTTCAAAAGATGGGTGATTGGGCATCAGGAGACATGGTGACCCACTACGACGAGAAAGTCCTAAGGGACCCAGGGTGTGTTGAGGCGTAAAAAGCTTACACCGAGCCACTCGAAGTTCTCGTACAGAAAGTGAAGAACAAGAAGGCAACCCGTGTCCCCGACGTCGACTGCGAGACATGCCACCGAAGAACGGAGGGCTCCACAAAAGAGCTCTACGTTTTCCCAAGTGTGATAGATGTGGCTCTTAAGCAAGATCCCATATATTTACTACGTTTTACAAGGTTGCCGACCAAATTTACTAATTCTTACAAACGTCGCAATCATAGCAAGATGAATGAAAAAAGACCCCGCCTCGTTTACCCATGCCGTTCATTTGAAGGAATCCATCCGTGAGACTTACGCCGTCCAAGTGCCCGTGCCTTGCAACCCTTGAGTGCAAGTATAATATTATACTTCCTCCCGTTACGATACCGCTCCTGGGGGGCAGGGAAAAAAAGCGAAGGATGAAAAGCAATGGTGAGGTCCGTCCCCTTCGATGTGGTTGTTGCAAACGAATATGCTCCGAGGTAATCAACAAACCACGAAAGGGCTCCAAGCGCGGCACGTCAAGTGACCCACCGCCAGCAGCAAAGAAACGAAAGTGCGCCAGATGTGGTGATTCGGGTCACAACGTTTTGACATGCAAGAAGCAGGATGATACATAGCAGATCGGTGAATGTCGTTTTCCCTTGTTCCCTTATCAAACAAAGATGGAACCCAAAAAACACCGAATTCCAATGTGGAGAGCGGCTCACAACGTGTACTTTCCGGACAAGAAGATGCCACATGTCAACATATGACACGGAAGATTTGTGTTTGCCCAAGATCATCCATTCTCTGTCGCCAGCGTCTCGACCCTGAGACGTGAATCTGAAAGTAACACCTCCCGCTTCAGGCAGCCTGTGATGCAGTCTGCATCTGATTGCTACCACCCACACATTGTGTTCGTGTCGTTGTACATTTTAGCCGCTCACCCAATGACACAGATGGTTCGACGGCTCTGTATATTGCCAGCGAGAATGGTCGCTTGAAGGTTGTCAAGGAATTGATCGCAGCTGGTGCCAACGTCGCTCCCCCCAGTCGGGCCTAAATCCGACGGGTTTGACCTCAGCACCATGAAGGGGCAAGGGCGGGTCCTGCTGGACGTGCGACGGGCCGAGTGGCACCATGTGTTGCGGGGCAGCTGGGTCAGTCCGCCTGGGCGCAGCTAGCTGAGCGCCATCCTTTGACGGGGTGCAGGACGGCCCTCACGACCATTGTGGCCGGGGTCGTGTCCTACGCAACGCGCTAGGGGCGCGGCGCCGGCAAAGGAGACCGCCGGGGCGACTCCGGCGACAGCGGTGACGTTCGGCCGCGTCCCCCGCCGCGTCCTCCTCTGCTGAAGGGTCCTCCGGACCCTCCTCGGTCGACGAAGGCGATCGGATCGCATCAGCTGGTGCCTTCGACGCCTAGACGATCCACACGTTTCTCGGATTTACGGCTGGCATTGCGACGGCACGCAGACATTCCTTCTCCTTGAACTGCTTGCAGAGAGCCTCGAGCAACGGCTTAAACGGGCGAAGAAGGGTGCATCAACAACAGCATCACGCAGACCATTCCTGTCCTGGGCCGAGTATTATTCGATTTGTCTTGGTTTGCTTCGTGGAGTTGGTGCTCTACATAAACATCGCTGTTTGCACCGTGACATCAAGCCACAGAACATCATGCTTCCATCCGAAGGGGTTGCAAAGCTAGTCGACCTTGGAATCTCAAAGGAGAAGGCCGCCATGACGGCCACGGGTACCCAAGCGGGTACTTTTCCCTACATGGCGCCTGAGGTTCAGAACAACCATCGATACTCGTTTCCTGCTGACATGTACAGCGTGGGCTGCACAGCATGGCAGCTCATCAATGGGCGCACACCGTGGGAATGGGTTACGCTGCTTGGTTTCTTGGCCCAGCATCAAGCCGGTCTTCCAATGGACAGCATACAGGCAACACCCACGATAGCGCCCGGGCTGGTGGAGCTCATAGCAAGCCTGCTGAAGTACAACCCAGGAGACCGGTGCACGAACGCTGATGCAATAACTAAATGTCAGCAACTGAGAGAGCAGCATGTGTAGAGACGCAAGAACTACGTCGCAGATGCGTACAGCAGCGAACGTTAACAGCGAGAACTGGATTTGCGACGAAGCCCGTTTCCGGTATGTCTTCTTTGTCACAGCGCGGATGCTGACAGGGAAGTGGAGATGGTGCAAGCTGTCGACAGGCGAATAGAAGAAGATTGGGCAATTGCGAAGGAAAGAATCATGATCACTCACCTTCCAACCTCCTTTTTGACCACCTTGTGTCTGCGGTGTCTACTTTTCACGTTGCCACTCAAAACAGAATCAGGACTATCTAGTGGTATTCTGTAGCCCCTGAGCAGACGAGCGCCCCACGACCGAACGCAGCGACCCCGTCATCGATCGAATGTAGATGACAGAACGGCCACAAGCAAGAAAAGGGCCTTCTTCAAGAGCACTCAATCCAGCTTTACACCGCAGTGCGAGGTTTCCCAACACGGGCAGGCTAGGGTCACGTAGAATCTAAGGAAGAGTCAAAACAATCTAATCAACAACCGACAGACGGTTTTATTGCTCTCGTTCAAGCACCAGATACTTCTTTCTTTCACAACAAGCCCATGCACTTCTTCCCATCCCGACTCCCTCTTTGCTCCATATTACACACTGCGACTACAACTCATTGCGGAAGCACGCTCTCGTACTTATGCCCATTCTGTCTCGAATGCTGCACGGAGAGAGTGAAGTCCAGCCTCAGAAGCCGGAGTTCAAGAGGGGCCACCCGAGTCGCACCCCCCGAAAAGCGGATTGGGTACAACCAAACCGCGTGTGAATGCGCGCCCGAAAGACGGGTGTGACACCCTCTTCAAAAGCTTCAGCCTCTGAGGCTGGACTCCACCGTGTGTTCTTTTTAGACGCTGTCGGCCGTTCAACTGTCCACATGACGTCAGCCGTGCCCGCGCATTACTGCAGTAAGTGGGGGTGGTAGTAAAGCCCCCCCCGCTAGGCATGATGGTCCGCCTTCTGTGTCCGTGGCTTAAAGGACCGAAACACGGAGCAGACGGGGCCAGTGCGGTGTTGAGCACATATCCATTCCAAGCACGTTCTTGCAATCCCCCTAGCCTAGGCATACCCCCTGCAATTCCCCTAGGCTAGGCATACCCCCCTGCGATCCCTTCACCCTTTTCGCTTTCTATTTGAGCATCAAACATGCGTGAGAGGCAGTGTCCTGCCTCAGCATTAAACTAAGATTTCCCCCCCCGTCTCTTTTCTTGCCTTTCCCTCACCCCTCACAACCAGCACCAAGAACAACGTCCCCCCGTCTCTTTTTAGCCGCATGCAATGTGTGAGGCAACTGAACCGCCCAGGTGGGACCTTCTGATCATGATAATTTGCCAGGTTGCCACCTCCCACAAACTGCAGGGAGCAGCCAGCTGGATCTGGCCGAGGCTACGTCAGGACGGATTTGGCAGGTGAGCAGCGACACCTCCCCATATTGCGCAGCACGAGAGTACCGGGGAAAGCCTGCCACGCGTCACGTGTTCGGCGGTACTGCAGAGCCACGGGCCTACGGGTCAGGTGGCTACCGATTTCCCCTACTAAAGCATCAAGGCGTGGCGCACCTTGGGGCTTGGCGCTTGCGCTGAACACAAGCTCGTAGAGACGGTCAGCCACAGGGCAGAGCGGGACGGGGTTGGTACTGTCCTGCCTTCGACTCAAGCTTTGGCCAACTGTGGTTGACTGTCACGTTCCTGCACCCGGAGCGGCCTTTTTCTTTTTCTTCTCTTGTTGGTAGGTGTCATGGAGGGGCCTTCACGTGGTGACACTGTTGACCGCACCTTACTGGGGGGGGTCGAATACAAGAGGTACCTCTTCTATTCGGCGTGCCGATCCTGCAATTTTCCCGAAAAAGAAATGGAAAAAAGTACCGCAAACCCGGAAACCGCGGGAACTCCCTTCTTCTTGAAAGACGCACGCAATTTGTGGTCCCCGGGTCTATTTTTCACGGTTCTCTTCATCGGAGCTGAACGCGAGCACAAATTCGCCGAAAAAGGTCTGCTACACGGGCCAGCAAAGAAATGTCACCAACCAGTGGGTCGATTCCCGTCCTTTCCATTGAAACCCTGTGGGTTCCACGCCCGGTGCCCCGCATCTGGTAAAGACCCACGAACCACGCACATAAATCTTGGTCCCCGCGTCTATTTTTCACGGTTCTCTTCATCGGAGCTCATCGCGATCAGAAAGCCGTCGAAAAAGGTCTGTTATGCGGACCAAGAAAAATCCAACTTTTTTCCAGATTTCCACAATGCCTCTTGTATTCAAGGTACCTCTTCTATTCAAGGTACCTCCTGTATTCGACCCCCCCCAGTAGGACTGTTGACCGCACCTTAATTGAGTCGCGGTCGCCGATCCCCCAAGCGCCAGCATCATGTACTTGATGCGACGCGGAACAAGTGCTGACAGCACCGCCCGGCGAATAGAGGGCACAAAAGTGTTAAATCGACCGGTCGGGGGGTGCTTAGCAGCCAATGGCCTGATGGCTGAGTGCACCTAAGCAGGGCTGCATCCTCGTGTTGTAGCCGTGTTGTGTATAAGGCTTCGTGGGGGCCTGGTCAACCACCTCATCACAATAGGCGCAACCTTTCTCGACAGTGATTGGACAGTCGGGATGCCGGGGGCGGGTCTCCATGAAGAAGAGAAAAGTAAAGCGAGACCTGCCCCCTGCGCCTGCTGTCTCCGGCTGCTTCGGCAGACGACACATACTACTACTACTACTGTGCAGTCTATCGACACAGATTGTTGCTGCGTATCAAGTTCAAACTACATTTAATACTCTTGTTACTACATTTGTACTGGCGGGAACATCTTCGGAACAACGGTTGCACATGAACGAGAAAACAAAGCCAACGAAAAAGTGATAATGCGGGAAACCCCCCCAGAGACGTTTGTACCCTGTACACGCGAAGCGCAAGAGACCTTTGCCTTATCATTTTCATTGCCTTCGGTCAGTTGATGCTGATCGTCCGTTTATCAGTGCAAGCCCGAACCCCGGAAATGTTCTTTTCTATTTCTTCTTCTTTTTCTTCTCACCTGCAACCACGTCCAGGAATGGGTTCAGGGTAGTGCGCCAACGAAAACTCTACTCTCGCGGTGTACAGTTTTGAGGTGTTTTCTTTTTTACATAAGCGCGAGCTTGGACGGAAATGCTCGACGAAGCTGCCAGACAAAGAACCGATTGGATCCCAAGTGCTGTAACTACCGAACCACGTGTTGAACGGACGCGAGATCATGCGGGTCTACCCCTACACGACAAGACAAACTAACACAACATGTCAAAGTCCTGAGAGAGAAAACAACACACGGTGGTGTAAGCGAAGAACAAACCTACCTGCGATACAAAGGTCGCAGATATGACTGCCTACAGCTGGCCAGTACCGTGCCGGCACCCTGCGACAGGACGCAGGAGACACCCACAGATTTCACGGGAGGCCCGTGCATTTTCGCTGGAGCGGTACTTTCTGGCAAACTCCTGCAAACCCGTGTGCACAATTATCCGCGTGTGTCGCCGTGTGAACGTTCTGTTGTGAGTTGATGGTGTACATCAGCGCCAGCTTGAAAGGAAATGCTCGACGATGCTGCCCGACAAAGAACAGAAGGGATCCCCAAGTGCTGTAACGACGAACCACGTGTTGAACGGACGTGAGGTCATGCGGATCTGCCCCCTACACGACAAATCACACAAGCACAACACGTCAAAGTCCTGAGTGAAAACAACACACGGTGGTGTAAGCGAAGAACAAATCAGATTGTGTTTGTATTGTATTTGCCCCTCTACCTCTATATTTCCTCCTTTCCATTCGGAGTCGAAGCAGCTACGTCGAGTATTCTTTAGTACGAACAATCCTGCGGATTGCCCTTCAATGTATTGTGCAGGCTAAAAAAACGTAGGCAGCGTGTTTTGGTGGTTGATCAGAATTTCTTACCTGAATATACACAGGGTAAGTACAAGTGGGAAAAACGATCAACCGGCACGCACAAACAAAACGAAGCGCCTGTCTTTTTTTGTTTAAGCACCTGCTTTTTAGGAAATACGTGAGGAGGCTGCCAGCTGCGAAAGAGCAAAGGAGGTAAATGTGCTGTAGCCCACACGAAACACAGGTGAATCTGGCGGGCGTAAGCGTTCAACGAAAAAGACCCACTTTGTAGTTGAATTGTTTCTCCCCCTCTAGCCTCCTTCGAAGTAAGCACAAGGCAGCCCCTCGAGTATTTCGTGTGTGCTTGACGTGGGCAGCTTTAGATCTACACCTGATGACACATGCTTATTTCTTTTCTTTCAGCCACATGTATTACGAGAGGAAACTCAACCGCCCAAGTAGTGAATATGATCAGTTGCCAATTTGCCACCTGAATCCACGTCCAGGACTCGGGCTTAGGAGTGCGGTCAACGAAAGCTCTCTAGTTTCCCTTTCTACTTTCTCCTCCTCTCGCGGTGTGCGGTCTTTTTGTTTAAGCGCCCGCTTTGTAGAAAATACTTGAGGGCTGCCAGTTGCGAGATATCAAACAGTATTCCGATATCAAAGGAGGTAAATGTGCTGTAGCCCACACGAAACACAGGTAAAGCTGGTTTAGTGGCGTAAGCGTTCAACAAAAAAGACCTACTTTGTAGTTGTATTGTTTTCTTCTTTGAAAACAAGAAGTGGTTTTTGCTACACTGCTGGATGGATCCCAGGGGATTAACCCCTGTATCCACATTTGGAAGGTCAGTCCAAAATTTGGAAAAGCCGGCGGGGAAAAAGAAGAAAGACACCGGCACTTCACCATCACCCAGGCCCCCGGCAGAGGTGGCCAATGTGCAATCCGAGGCACTCAGGACCCAGCATTGTCGTGAAGATACGTCGCGTCGCGCTGTGTTGAGCCCCATTCCTGAGTGAGGACGCAGAAGAGCCGTTAGCGGTCCAAATGTGGAAAATGGCCGGAAGCCAAGCAATGCCCTGATAGAAAAGAAAAAAGAAACCGACCGCACAAACACTCGCCCATCCGGTGGGGGAGTCCGCCGTGTGTAACACGAAGCTAATGCCCTGGGTTACTTCAGAAGGCCTGTTGAAATGTTGAGGTAGGACCTGTCCTCCGACAGCGACATAGAAGAAAGGGCGAAGATAAGACAGGACACAGAGCTGTGTATGCGAAAGAAACCCGCGTAGACAAGAGGCAGGAAGTTTCCAAAGACACAAGACCAGACATGCAGAGGGCAGCGGTCGGTTCCGATCAGCGAGTCAACCGACGCGACACCTTCCACGCGAAGTGTTTTTGGAGTCATCTGTCTCCAGTCCCTCGCGGGGGCCTGGCGCCTACGTCGACCCTCACCTTCCTCCCTTTGTTTCCCACTGTCGAGGGTTGACGACTACGTACTACTTCTACTGCAGGCGAGTTCCTTCTCCCCCCGCACCCCGTCCCCCCATTTCCAGTCTTCTCTCCTTTTCTTTTGTATGAGCACCTGCTTTGTAGGAAATGCTTGAGGAGACTGCCAGTTGCGATAGATCAAAGGAGGTAAATGTGCTGTAGCCCACACGAAACACAGGTAAATCTGAGTTTAGTGGCGGGCGTAAGCGTTCAACAAAAGGGCGAGCTGGGAAGGCGAAGAGCTTGGAAGGAAATGCTCGACGATTGCTGCCAAACAAAGAACCGAAGGGATCCCAAGTGCTGTAACTACCGAACCACGTGTTGAACGGACGCGAGGTCATGCGGGTCTACCCTACACGACAAGTCACACAAACACAACAGGTCAAAAGTCCTGAGAGAGAAACCTTCTAATCCACAAATAACGCTAGAAAACAGCACACGGTGGTGTAAGCGAAGAACAAGTCAGATTGTGTTTGTATTGTATTTGCCCCTCTACCTCTATATTTCCTCCCCTCCATTCGGAGTCGAAGCAGCTACGTCGAGTATTTTTGCGATATCTCGCCTCCCCTTTCCCCGCCCCTTTTGCGCGACCCACTTGTTATGAAAAGAAGAAGGGATATCTGTTATGTTGATAACACGGGACGAACACTGTGGCCACATGGGTTTAAACTGTGTTCACACGTAATCACGTGTTTTGTCTGTGCATATGGTATGTCACACGTTGTATAACATGTGAGACATGGAGGGGGAGGGGGTGTGGGCACGAAGATACTGGAGGAACAATGATGTGCCTGTAGGTGGGTAGCCAACAGGAAATAGGTACGGTAGCTTCTTGTCTTTGTCTTGATCAGCCGGGTTTCGACGAATGACGTAGCACAACACGCATATCATCTGCGGGATTTATAGGGGAACCAGTTCGGCCTTGCAACTAACAGACTTGCGAACGAGATGAAAGGAAAATGTTGAATTTGGACGCATTTTGAACCGGGCTTGTTATTGGACCGGACAGGTTTTGGATTTTTTGGCCAACAATAAGCGAACTTTACTCGAATAAGCAAGTGGGGATTTTTTGTCCGGTCCAAAACATTTTACGAATACGGTATACATGGATTGACAAACTCCTTTTCAGAAGTTGTTGGATTTGCCCATTTTTTTTCACATCTTGAAGAAAAAAAAAGATCTTGAAATTTTGTGAAAAACCGTCAAGGTAGTAGTGCAGTTTCTGTGCTTTAATGGTTGCTCACACGGCCAACAAAGCTGGGCGAGGGCTCCGCAAACGCGGTGAGAAGAAGCGGCGGACACCCGCCGACATGGCACGACCCCCTTCTGCGGACAACGACGTTCACCCGTGAGCCGCCCCCGCAGCTCGACCCATCTGCTGTTACGTAGACACCGACTATGTGCACAGTGCGTTGCTCAGGGTAGTCGAAGGCCTGATCATGAGGTGCCTGTAAATATCAGATGCCTGTAGCGAACAGATGCCTGTGAGGGACAAATGTCTGGGAGAACGATTGTCTGTAGTCACTACTGAGCGAGGCCTATAGCGAGCAGATTCCTGCAATGAACAGTTGCCTGCTATGCGCAGATGCCTGTCGACAGATCCTGTAATGAACAGACGGAACGCTCGGATGGAATGATGCAAGTGCGTAAACACGACAGGAGAAAAGTACATGTGCGCCGGTAAGGCGAGACTAAAGGCAGCAGTTAAAGTATGGGAAATCGTAAAGTTCGGGCGAAGCAAAGTTCGGGCGATGCTAAGTTCTGGACCAGAATCTGGTAGACTGACTCAAATTACCCAAGGGGACCCAAAAGCCACGAGATATTGAGAAACTCGGCAAAGAAAAACGCAAATGTCGGGCACATTAGACCCCGAAACCCAAACTGCTGCCTCTACGCGCGAAGCGCAGCACTTTTTAGAGTGAAAGTTCGCTTGAAACTCCGGGGCACTTTTTATAGCGTCATTTCAACGGTCTCCATAACAGGAAGTTTTCCCCGGGAAATGACACCGTGATGGCAGAGTGAACAGCGCAAGCCTTCACGGCTGGAGGTCCCGGGTTCGAACCCGGGCGAGGCACTTTTCCGGTCGACAATGATTTACGGGGTTTGTAAAGTTCGGAAAGCAGCAAAGTTCGGGCGAAACCAAGTTGCTAAGGTGTGGTGATGCAAAAGCAAAGTTCGGGCGAAACCAAGTTGCTAAGGTGTGGTGATGCAAAAGCAAAGTTCGGGCGAAGCTAACTTCTGGTGAAGCAAAGTTCGGGCGATGCTCAGTTCTGGTAGACTGACTCACGTTACCCAAAGGGACCCAAATACCGCGAGTTATTGAGAAACTCTGCAAAAACGCAAATTTCGGGCATGATAGACCCCGAAAACCAACAACCCCCGAAAATCATTTTCGACCGGAAAAGTGCCTCGCCCGGGTGTCCTCGGCCGGGTTCGAACCCGGGCCTTCAGGCCTGAATTGTGCGGCAAATACCCGGTGCCGAGTCACGGATCGAGAAAAACCCGGAGCGGGGGAAATGGACTACTAGAAAAACGCGTACGACGGTAGGCTAAAAAAGTGTCCCCGGGCTTCGCCCCCGACCCGGGGTTGGCTCGACAGAGCTATTATCATATCCTCGTCTCGGACCAAGTAAACAGTGACCCCGGGCTTCGCCCCCGACCCGGGGTTGGCTCGACAGAGCTATTAGCATATCCTCGTCTCGGAATTTCCGATTCCACTGATTCCGACTCACTGATTCGAAATCCGCTGGCTCCGTGACAACAACAGATTTCGTCGCGGACCCGGAGCCCGATCACGAGCCTGAGGCTCGTGCAGGCCCGATGAATCTTGAGGACTGTAACCTCGATGAGATGCCGGAGGCCGCAAAGTTCTTTTATGGCAAAACCCATCGCATGTATATGCGAAGGGGTAAGAAGCAGTGTCTGCAGGATGCTCTGACACGTGCTTTAGTCACAAAGAAGTGGAGTGACACTGCATCGGAGGTAGCAGACAAACTTGCCCGTTTCGAAATGAAGCGGAAACGCGAGCAGGGTGGAGAGAGCAGCGTGTGTGTCGAATCAACCCAAGCTGAGAAGCGTTGTCGGCTTGTTCAGTCTGTTGCCTTACCTACATGTGAAACTGGACTAGGTTATAGTCTACCAGAACCGAAAAAGGATTCCGGGTGCTACGGTGGCCGTGCACGTTCTTGGGCGCGTGCCTCGTGTTGGGCGGGTGTTTTGTAACCCGTGAAGTTCTTTTCTGGTGCAATCCGACGAGACTGGCGCTGAGTTTTGTCTCACAGCTGGTTTCCTTAGGCTGCAACCTCAGGGAGAGGCAACGACAGGCGCAATTCACCTCAGAAAGGACCACACACCCCCACTCACAAGGACAACGCACAGTCACTATTTTTTACAAAGTTTCAAGATCTTTTTTTCTTCTTTTTTACACAAAGATGTAAAAAAGAAGTAGTTAATTTTCAAAAACGTGTGGAAAAATGCAAAGATCTTTGTAAATCCATGCGGTATATGGGTCGATGCCAAACCCCCCCCCCCCAAGCCCTGGGGTCCCCAGCTTTGGAGGAGCGTACAAGATGCAGACCTTACTCAAAGTGGCTCGGCGTATCGCCCGAACTTACCCATCGGCAGACGTGTCGTCGAGGAACAAAGACTCGCCAAAAGAAGGACGAAAGCTTCTATGTCTTGGTGGGGGTGCACAGGAACCCGCCCAGGGCTTGCACCATGTCTGCTCGTCGTGAACACGACAACAAAAGATCGCTCTTTGGCACAGCTTTCGCACTATTTCTGCTGAGTCCCTCGTCTTTTTAGAGTTAAAGTTCGCTTGAATTTCCGGGGTTTTAGGGTCTCTCACTTGTCGTCTTTTTCATCGATGCGACAAAAAGAAAAGACGAAAAAGACCAACCCGAATAATTAGCTACCGCCACTGAGGGCGCCAGAGGCTTTGCTTGACAAATCGAGGTCAGCCTGGTGGCTTTCTGCAAAGACCAGAAGAAAGCACTCCCTCGCAGCTCGCCGGGAAAGGGCCACTGCGGTGAAACTAGAGCGGTCTGGTCCGGATGGAGAGGTCTTTCGTTCCGGGTGAACTCGCCTGTTTCCACCAGTTGCACCACAAGTCTTTTCTACGACGTCACCGACATGTCTACCAGCGAACCACACCCACGGCCAAAAACCATCGTCAGAAGAGCTGTCGTGCCACACACCGTGCGGTCCTGGGATGGAGAGGGGCACTGTAGAGCGCGTATTGACAACCATCGACGAGCAACCTGTGCAACTACGGAGAAGAAGACTCCCAGACGAGAAAGAGGTGGCATTCTGACAGGTTTACTGCCTGTGCTGATTATTTGACTCAACACGGGGAATTTTACTAGGTCAGGACGATCTCAAGGATTGACAGATTAGAGCTCTATCTCGATGAATTGTGTGGTGGTGCATGGCCGCTCAGTGACTTGTCAGGTTGATTCCGTTAACAAACAAGATCTCGACCCTTAACTAGGTGGGCGTGTCGTTGTAGGGGATATCTTTTGGCATCGGCGGCTTGCTGCTTACCCGAGACGCGCACTACTTCTTAAGGGGACTGAGCCCAAACCAGAACTCAGAACTTGATAACGACTTCCGTCCCTTCGCGGAACGGAACTCCTTCCAGAATCTTCGGAATGAAACGACCGCCCAGATAGTAGTAGGGGCCCGTTGAACCTGGCAGCACAACGATTTGCAATCTGCGCAAGTACCTCTTTTAGATACGGAGAACTCACGAACGATATCATGGACTGCTGGGTCTACGAAAAGAACCGCATTGAAGGCGGGCTGTCAATGACAGCGCCAACTTCCGCCGTCTAGCTCGTGTGCATCGACCAGCAACAATTGACTCGCGCACCCCTGCTGGCTCGCCTTGAAATCCCCCTGTGGGGCATATAAAAAAGAATAGGCGTGTGTTTGTTTTGTACTACGTGCCTACAAGGCATTGTTTCTACAAACAGAAAACAGTCCTTTTGGCGATCAGGTCTCTGTCGAATAAGTGTACAATTATCCGCCCGCGCCCCCCCCGACCGCCTCCCCTTACTTACATCTTCACAATAGCTATCACTTTGGCTAGCCCACGCGGCCCACTTGTTATGAGGTTTCACGTGGTAAACTGTCTAAAGGGGGCAGGGAAGGAGGGCGTGTGTGCAACAAAGGCTCTGGCAAAGTATTGAGATGGTGATGTGCAGGCGGGGTAAGCGATATGGGTCAATGCCAAACCCCCCCCCCCTTTGCACTTCTTCAGCTCAAAAAATTCTTAGTCAAACCCGGGTACTTCTGGGCTCAGGATCCCCCAAAAACAACTTCTGAGTGCTATTTCTCACCAGATGGGCCCCGTGCCATGCATAGGAGCCCACAAATCCACCCCAATGGGGTGTCTAGTACCCCCACCCCCCCTTGCGGGATGATCCAAAACAGGGTCAAAAACAGGCATTTTTTTCTGATTTTCTACTGTGGTGTGGGAATGGGTGGCAAGGGTCGGCACCTGGAAAAAAACGTGGTTATTCTGCTCCAGGTGACCATGGATGCACCAAAACAGCCTTGAAAACACCTGTATTTACGTGCGGATTCCTCATTGCCAGCTCCGAAGACTCGTGCCTGCTCACCACACCAGCCACTGTCTGTCCGGTGTGCTAATAAGGGGGTTTTGGATGCAATGGGGGGCTTTACCAGTAGTTTATGGCGGAAAACGACACATACCGCCACAAACTAGTGGTAAAGCCCCCCAATGCGTCCAAAAACCCCTTATTAGCACACCGGACAGACAGTGTCTGGTGCGGTGAACAGGCAGGAGTCTTGGGGGCTGGCAATGAGGAATCTGCACGTAAAAACAGGAGTCTCCGAGGCTAATTTGGTGCGCGCATGGTCACCCGGAGCGGAATACACATTTCTTTCTCCAGGTGCTGACCCTTGCCGCCCATTCCCAGACCACAGTGGAAAATCTGAAAGAAATGCCTGTTTTTGGCCCTATTTTGGATCATGCGGGAGGGGGGGTGGGGGTACCATACCCCCCATCTGTGTGGGTTTGTGAGCTCCTGTGCATGGCACGGGGCCCATCTGGTAGGAAATAACACTCAGAAGTTGTTTTTGGGGTGATCCTGGGGACCATTTCACTGTCTTCTTTGTTTTGTGATGCGAACATCACGAGGTGCTGTCCGAAGACACCGCCCACGTGAGCACTGTTAAGCATTGAGTTCTTTTAAGTACATGAACCACATGGATTAGCATGCACTGCCTTGAAAGTCAGGTTAAGCAGCGGTTGCCAGATACTCCCGTAGCACCTATTCACGGGTTTGCAGGGGTAAAAAGGAAGCCCGGGTTGGGGAGGGTGGTGGGTTTGGTGCGTAGTATTCTTCTTTTTTTGTTCTTTCTCGGTTCTGGTGGTGCTGCTCCTTCCTTCTCGTCCTGTGTTGGGTTACGACCTTTTTTGTTCTTTATCGGTTCTGAGCGTTTCCATATGCCTTTTCCTGCTTTGACATGCAGTCCCTTCCAAACTGTACCTCTCTTGGTGTTCGGGGGTTGGGCCGTATGGTAACGTCTCGGGAAACGAAGTTTGTGGCGTCACAAAAGCGACAGGTTGCCAAAGCAACCGGGTGCCGAGCTTAAGCAAGGCGTTTGTCAATGGAGAACCAGTCCTGTGCCGTTTTAGGGCCGGCAGGTCTCAACGGGTCGTCTTGAGATGTTTCCCCTCCCTGGAAGATCTTCTTGTTGCGGGATGTACTTGAGAGTTCTTCCACGAAGAAGTTCCTGCGTCGCGCCGAGGTTTGGCCAATTGAAAATAAAAGATCTATTTTGTTCTCTGTCCCTTCTTTTGGTTGCCCGTATTACCAAATTGCCAAGTACAATTATTCGTCTTGTCCCCTCCTCACCCCCTTTTGCAAGTGTGAAAGCAAGTAAAAAAGAAGCAGAGGCAGCATGTACAGCTCAGCTGCCTCAAGATCCCCTTGACTTTTCCTTTACTTCGCCCCATAGCTGGACACATCCCCCACCCGGTTGATTTTCTTTTGATCACCAGATATCCCTTTTCCTGACTGGCAACACGCTGTTCTGCCAGAGCGCACACTTCTCCACTTTCTTCAGCAGAGCATTGAATACTACTGCGAACGAACCAGGAGTCTCGTGGCATTGCTTGGACCGAGTTTTCCGAGAAACGGGGGGTAAACTCTGCTCTCCAGCCGGACGGTACAACAGTGCTTGTTTGCTCTCCGTATTGCCTGGCGACACGTAGCAAGAAAGGGTGCATCACTGGGGTTTAGGTCTGGGTTCAGATTGAAGGTAGTGTGAGTGGCGCTCTCGGGGGGGTACCCGCGGCTCCTGGTTAGTTCCAGGCGACGGGTACCGCGTCGTCGAGTGCAACGTGGCCGAGGCGATCATTTCCCTCACGTTCGACATGGAAAAAAACAGGGGAGATCTCATTCTCTTGCATCGGGCCGTACCGTGAACGGCAATAGGTCTCCTACAAGCCTCTGGCCGACAGAACAATGTAGGTAAGGGAAGTCGGCAAACTCGATCCGAGACTTCGAGAAAAGGATTGGCTCTGAGGACACATGCGGGATTGTCAGTGCGGGTTTAGGTCTGGGCTCAGATTGAAGGTGCTGCGAGTGGCGCTCTCGGGTGCTTCCCGCAGCTCCTGATTTCTTCCAGGCCTTCTTGCATGTTGTGCCCGCAATGAAGTGCCAGCTTGGAACTGTTACGAACAAGAGGAATCCAATTGGCTGATTAACCCACAGCATTTCGCTTCATCACAGCGGCACGAAGGCGTCTTTTGTAAGTGACACCAGATCTGTGATCGCCAGTCAGAAACAGTGGCAGGCCAGCCACGCCGAGTGGTGCACGACCAAAGCGAAGGCAGAGACAGCGCTGCTGTCCGCCATCAGAAGGCGCACGACGCTCGGCTGGCCGCGTTGGAGTTGCGAGACCAAGCATGGGCCGAGGCGAAGCTTGCCCGGAAGGCGGAGGCCGCAGCGGAGAGCGGCCTTGGCGGGGCAGAGGAACCGTGACGGGTACAAACGGGCCCTCGTAGAAGAAGAGTACCAAGCCGCCAGGGAGTGCCAGAGCGAAATGCGGAGGAACCGAAGAATCATCGAGGAAGAGCTGCGGTTGGAGGCGGAGCTGAGCCGCGAAAAAGCGGCGTCGAAGCTGCAAAAGAGCCGGGATCGGATATCAGAAGCACAGCGATCCCGTGCCTTGCTATCCTTCGAGCGCCGGTCGGCTGAACTTCGGAAGTCGGCCCGCGAGCTGGAGCTCGAAGCGAAGAAGAATGCGTGGCAGGCGGCGGAGACTGAGCAGGCCGCCCTCATCCTTTCCGCCTTGAACACATCTGGAAGCGAAGCCACGTTGCTGGCAGACGCAGCATCCAGCCCGCAAGCTGCCGTACTCCTCAGAGACGTCCAGAGAGCAGCGTCCATGAGCTTGTTAGAGGTAAACCGTGCCAGCTGTTGGCTGTTGATGGAGTGAGGAGACATCAATTGTGCATTTGTTATGATCAATAAGAAATGCACAGCACGAGGCTCATCGAGTCGTGCCTTAGCGGACACGGGCTCTCCCATGCCCATCAGCAGCAACGTCTGCTCTCTTTTGTCGGAAGCGTCGGCACCCGAGCTGGAGTTCGAAGCGAAGAAGAACGAGTGGCAGGCGGAGGAGACGGAGCAGACTTCCCTCATCCTCTCCGCCTTGAACCCGGAGGCGGAGCCACGTGGCTGGCAGCCGCAGCATCCAGCCCGCAAGCTGCCGTACTCCTCAGAGACGTCCAGAGAGCAGCGTCAATGAGCTGGTTCGAGGTGCCATTTCGACAACAATTACTAATACATAGTTACGAAAGATTCTTCAAGATATGTAAAATTGAGCGGCCGAAAGAAATCTTCTCGAAAATAGAAAGACTTTTTCTTTTGCAAAATATAGCCTATTTTTTGGTGACTGCATAGATGTGAAAGAAAGCTCATGAAATGATAAATCGAGGAAAAAGCTAAAGAGAACCCATTCATGAACGGTCACACGGAGATCCTAAAACCCCGGAATTTCAAGCTAACTTTAACTCTAAAAAGTGAGCAGCAAAACTGACGCTATTTGTGCGCCGATGGTTTTAGGATGAAGGAGCTGAATTTCATTGCGTCGAACGTGTTGATTTTGACGTTTAGCTTGTCACAGTTATCGTCAAAGTCAGCGTCTTCCTCGTGAACAATGTGGGGAAGCCCCGAAACACCAATGAATTCTTGGCGACCCTGTTGGCTCAGTGAAAGCAGGCGACCTCGCAAGTTCGAACGGTGCTGTTCGGCATGTGTTGAGCCGCCTCTTTTGCAACGCTGAAAAAGCTGTCGCAGCGAAGGCAAATGTTCGTCCTCCTCCCATTCCTCAGTCGAGACGGCTACTGGAAGCGCTTCGTTGCAATGGCGTCCGGTGCAGATATGCTGGGTACAGCTTGGCCGGTCCGCCCCGGATTGCTGTCTACCGCGTCGGTAGCCGAGGAGCCTGCGAAAGCTGGAACAGAGCCGGATCACCTTTTCCTTGGTGATCCAGGCTCTGTTCCAGCTTCTTCTTTTTCTTCGTTTCTGGAACTACGACAAAGCCACTGATCCTGTGCTGCTTGATTTCTTGCCGAATCAAACGGTCACCAGCCTATCGGTCGTCCCAGGGTACGGTTTGTCAGAAACCCAACCTCTCGCGCAACCTGCTCCAGAGCCTTCTTTCCCGCACGCTTCTTTCTTCCATGTCAATACTTGTAATACGCCTGAGCGTTTTCAGACATGTCGGCGACAGGCTTGTCTGTCGCCGACATGTCTGTATTAGTAATAGACCGCGGGGGACAACTCATGAGGGAGAAAAGGAAGTGCGCGGAATCATTCCGGTGGGTTTTCGGGCTCGTCAGACTCCGGACGTGCGGAGGCAAACAGTGCAATCAGGTCCATCCCTATCCCCTGCAGCTGCATTTAGTTTCGTCTGGTGCTGGATTCGACTGTCTCTCACGGTCTATCACGTCCATCCCTATCCCCTGCAGCTGCATTTAGATTCGTCTGGATTCGACTGTCTCTCACGGTCTATCAGGAGCGGATCGACCGGCTTAGTTCCCTGCCTCGTGCCAACCCCTTGCTCCTTGTTGGCCATCCGAGATGCGGTGCGAAGTCGTCACTGTCACAGTTTCACTGAAGGAGTTGATGCACCACGAAAGTCGATTAGAGAACTTCACACAGCCTTCAGGGTGTGGTTGGTTCAAAGAAAAATTCAAGTTTTCCCACCCTCCCTAACCCCCCGGTGACCTCGCCCAAGCTCGTTAAGGCAGTCACTCAACATTCCCTTGCGCTAGTGCTATCAGTTACAAAGACGTGTTCTTACTTTTCCCTTTCTTCTAGGCAGTTCTCGTCAGAAAATACGAAGAGCAGAAACTCCTCTGTGCTGTGCTGGCTTTGCTTCCCCCTTTTTCTTGTACTGCTCAAAGTCTCCCGCTGTCGCTATCGGCATGGGTCACTGCGGCGTAAGCGCATAGATTCGCGTTTCACGTCTCGAGCATTTGTTCCACTACATGTAGACCTTCCGTTCCGCTCGTCGAAAAGCATTTGCGCCTCGAGAACCTGCAAGTGTTTGCTGTCGCGGCTCACGCAGGGGACTACCTCTTTTTTGTATATGTACCTTCTGTTTCTAGGAAATGCTTGAGGAGACAGCCAGCTGCGAAAGATCAAATGCGCTGTAGCACACACGAAACACAGGTAGATCTGGGTTGAGTGGCGGACGTAAGCGTTCAACAAACTGACCTACCTCAAGGGCCATCTAAGGGCGTAGGTCAGTGCTTTAAGCTCGTCGCTTCCATTGGCAGGCTACGCTCCTCAAGGGCCATCTTAGGGTGCAGTAACGGCAGCGCTACTCTTGGGCGGCAGGGCAGGAATTGCAGTGTCAGCACCCACATGGTGGCTAACAGTGCGTGGGCAGCACTGAAACTGCGTTTTCGATGCTGTGCCTGCTCAAGACGGGGCTTCATTGACGAACCAGACCAAATAAACTGAAATTGTGGGCAAATGGTAGGTGTACACCAACAGCTTCGTACGTTTTTTGCCGTGATTGTCTAACCTTTTCGCAGGAACGCTCTCACCTCAAATTCTAATCTCCCACGGACCTTTTGAAGTATTCGAAGAATCTGGACGCAGAGAAGTTGATCTTGGAAGCACGCAAGAATTGAAACCTGAGCGACATCCGGAGAGCTATCTCCATCGACCGTAACTGTGTCAATATGGCTCGCTTCTTAAGTATGCACTCTCTTCTGACATGAATTTGTTGTATGACTCATAATCAGTGCTGCAGTTTTAATGAAACTCTTGTAACTCTTGCAATCAGTTCCTCTCTACGCATCATAGTCTCTGCAGGATTGATTCGTTCCCATCTTCGAACATCCACGCACCCATCCTCCCCGCACTCCCGAATCAGATCGGAAGAATCTTCGAACGTAATACCCCGTCGGTATCCAGCCGGAGACCCAACCTTGTATCCCAAGGTCCTGCCAACCCGCCGGGATCCCTCCAGCCTGGAACTTTGCTTGGCCCTTGACCCCCGCCTGCGGTGAGGTCCTTTTTGGGGGGTTTTTTTGGTGGCCTTACCAGCCTCACGACAATGCGGGGGGTCCGGGGGGCTTCGCCCCCCGGCGAACGGTACGGTACATGAGTTTGCTCGAAATGAGCGGTCCGGGGGCTACACCACTCGGCGACCCGTTCCAGCAGGTACTTTACGGTCGAATTGGGCAGGTAACGCTCGTGTAACGCTAGTTTACAGCCATACTTGGTATGTCACGCTCATGTAACGCTACGTTACAGTCGAATTTGACATGTCACGCTCGTGTCACGCTACTTTGGAGTCGAATTCGACATGTAACGCTCGTGTCACGCTACTTTGCGGTCGAATTGGGCAGGTAACGCTCGGGTAACGCTAATTTACAGTCATATTTGGTATGTCACGCTCATGTAACGCTACGTTACAGTCAAATTTGACATGTCACGCTCGTGTCACGCTACTTTGGAGTCGAATTCGACAGGTAACGCTCGTGTCACGCTACTTTGCGGTCGAATTTGGCTGGTAACGCTCGTGTAACGCTAATATATTGTCATATTTAGTATGTCACGCTCATGTAACGCTACTGCACAGTCAAATTTGACATGTCACGCTCGTGTCACGCTACTTTAGAGTCGAATTCGACAGGTAACGCTCGTGTCACGCTACTTTGCGGTCGAATTTGGCTGGTAACGCTCGTGTAACGCTAATATATTGTCATATTTCATATTTAGAATGTCACGCTCATGTTACGCTACTGCACAGTCAAATTTGACATGTCACGCTCGTGTCACGCTACTTTAGAGTCGAATTCGACAGGTAACGCTCGTGTCACGCTAATATATTGTCATATTTAGAATGTCACGCTCATGTAACGCTACTGCACAGTCAAATTTGACATGTCACGCTCGTGTCACGCTACTTTAGAGTCGAATTCGACAGGTAACGCTCGTGTCACGCTACTTTGCGGTCGAATTTGGCTGGTAACGCTCGTGTAACGCTAATATATTGTCATATTTAGAATGTCACGCTCATGTAACGCTACTGCACAGTCAAATTTGACATGTCACGCTCGTGTCACGCTACTTTAGAGTCGAATTCGACAGGTAACGCTCGTGTCACGCTACTTTGGAGTCGAATTCGACAGGTAACGCTCGTGTCACGCTACTTTGCGGTCGAATTTGGCTGGTAACGCTCGTGTAACGCTAATATATTGTCATATTTCATATTTTGAATGTCACGCTCATGTTATGCTACTGCACAGTCAAATTTGACATGTCACGCTCGTGTCACGCTACTTTAGAGTCGAATTCGACAGGTAACGCTCGTGTCACGCTACTTTGCGGTCGAATTTGGCTGGTAACGCTCGTGTAACGCTAATATATTGTCATATTTAGAATGTCACGCTCATGTAACGCTACTGCACAGTCAAATTTGACATGTCACGCTCGTGTCACGCTACTTTAGAGTCGAATTTGGCTGGTAACGCTCGTGTAACGCTAATATATTGTCATCTTTAGTATGTCACGCTCATGTAACGCTACGTTACAGTCAAATTTGACATGTCACGCTCGTGTCACGCTACTTTGGAGTCGAATTCGACAGGTAACGCTCGTGTCACGCTACTTTGCGGTCGAATTTGGCTGGTAACGCTCGTGTAACGCTAATATATTGTCATCTTTAGTATGTCACGCTCATGTAACGCTACGTTACAGTCAAATTTGACATGTCACGCTCGTGTCACGCTACTTTAGAGTCGAATTCGACAGGTAACGCTCGTGTCACGCTACTTTGCGGTCGAATTTGGCTGGTAACGCGCGTCGTGTAACGCTATTATATTGTCATATTTCATATTTTGAATGTCACGCTCATGTTACGCTACTGCACAGTCAAATTTGACATGTCACGCTCGTGTCACGCTACTTTAGAGTCGAATTCGACAGGTAACGCTCGTGTCACGCTACTTTGCGGTCGAATTTGGCTGGTAACGCTCGTGTAACGCTAATATATTGTCATATTTAGAATGTCACGCTCATGTAACGCTACTGCACAGTCAAATTTGACATGTCACGCTCGTGTCACGCTACTTTAGAGTCGAATTCGACAGGTAACGCTCGTGTCACGCTACTTTGCGGTCGAATTTGGCTGGTAACGCTCGTGTAACGCTAATATATTGTCATATTTAGAATGTCACGCTCATGTAACGCTACTGCACAGTCAAATTTGACATGTCACGCTCGTGTCACGCAACTTTAGAGTCGAATTCGACAGGTAACGCTCGTGTCACGCTACTTTGCGGTCGAATTTGGCTGGTAACGCTCGTGTAACGCTAATATATTGTCATATTTAGAATGTCACGCTCATGTAACGCTACTGCACAGTCAAATTTGACATGTCACGCTCGTGTCACGCTACTTTAGAGTCGAATTCGACAGGTAACGCTCGTGTCACGCTACTTTGGAGTCGAATTCGACAGGTAACGCTCGTGTCACGCTACTTTGCGGTCGAATTTGGCTGGTAACGCTCGTGTAACGCTAATATATTGTCATCTTTAGTATGTCACGCTCATGTAACGCTACGTTACAGTCAAATTTGACATGTCACGCTCGTGTCACGCTACTTTAGAGTCGAATTCGACAGGTAACGCTCGTGTCACGCTACTTTGGAGTCGAATTCGACAGGTAACGCTCGTGTCACGCTACTTTGCGGTCGAATTTGGCTGGTAACGCTCGTGTAACGCTAATATATTGTCATATTTCATATTTAGAATGTCACGCTCATGTAACGCTACTGCACAGTCAAATTTGACATGTCACGCTCGTGTCACGCTACTTTAGAGTCGAATTCGACAGGTAACGCTCGTGTCACGCTACTTTGCGGTCGAATTTGGCTGGTAACGCTCGTGTAACGCTAATATATTGTCATCTTTAGAATGTCACGCTCAAGTAACGCTACTGCACAGTCAAATTTGACATGTCACGCTCGTGTCACGCTACTTTAGAGTCGAATTCGACAGGTAACGCTCGTGTCACGCTACTTTGCGGTCGAATTTGGCTGGTAACGCTCGTGTAACGCTAATATATTGTCATATTTCATATTTTAGAATGTCACGCTCATGTAACGCTCCTGCACAGTCAAATTTGACAGCGTGACATTCTAAATATGAAATATGACAATATATTAGCGTTACACGAGCGTTACCAGCCAAATTCGACCGCAAAGTAGCGTGACACGAGCGTTACCTGTCAAATTTGACTGTGCAGTAGCGTAACATGAGCGTGACATTCTAAATATGAAATATGACAATATATTAGCGTTACACGAGCGTTACCAGCCAAATTCGACCGCAAAGTAGCGTGACACGAGCGTTACCTGTCGAATTCGACTCTAAAGTAGCGTGACACGAGCGTGACATGTCAAATTTGACTGTGCAGTAGCGTTACATGAGCGTGACATTCTAAATATGAAATATGACAATATATTAGCGTTACACGAGCGTTACCAGCCAAATTCGACCGCAAAGTAGCGTGACACGAGCGTTACCTGTCGAATTCGACTCTAAAGTAGCGTGACACGAGCGTGACATGTCAAATTTGACTGTGCAGTAGCGTTACATGAGCGTGACATTCTAAATATGACAATATTTAGCGTTACACGAGCGTTACCAGCCAAATTCGACCGCAAAGTAGCGTGACACGAGCGTTACCTGTCGAATTCGACTCTAAAGTAGCGTGACACGAGCGTGACATGTCAAATTTGACTGTGCAGTAGCGTTACATGAGCGTGACATTCTAAATATGACAATATATTAGCGTTACACGAGCGTTACCAGCCAAATTCGACCGCAAAGTAGCGTGACACGAGCGTTACCTGTCGAATTCGACTCCAAAGTAGCGTGACACGAGCGTTACCTGTCGAATTCGACTCTAAAGTAGCGTGACACGAGCGTGACATGTCAAATTTGACTGTGCAGTAGCGTTACATGAGCGTGACATTCTAAATATGACAATATATTAGCGTTACACGAGCGTTACCAGCCAAATTCGACCGCAAAGTAGCGTGACACGAGCGTTACCTGTCGAATTCGACTCCAAAGTAGCGTGACACGAGCGTTACCTGTCGAATTCGACTCTAAAGTAGCGTGACACGAGCGTGACATGTCAAATTTGACTGTGCAGTAGCGTTACATGAGCGTGACATTCTAAATATGACAATATATTAGCGTTACACGAGCGTTACCAGCCAAATTCGACCGCAAAGTAGCGTGACACGAGCGTTACCTGTCGAATTCGACTCCAAAGTAGCGTGACACGAGCGTTACCTGTCGAATTCGACTCTAAAGTAGCGTGACACGAGCGTGACATGTCAAATTTGACTGTGCAGTAGCGTTACATGAGCGTGACATTCTAAATATGACAATATATTAGCGTTACACGAGCGTTACCAGCCAAATTCGACCGCAAAGTAGCGTGACACGAGCGTTACCTGTCGAATTCGACTCCAAAGTAGCGTGACACGAGCGTTACCTGTCGAATTCGACTCTAAAGTAGCGTGACACGAGCGTGACATGTCAAATTTGACTGTGCAGTAGCGTTACATGAGCGTGACATTCTAAATATGACAATATATTAGCGTTACACGAGCGTCACCAGCCAAATTCGACCGCAAAGTAGCGTGACACGAGCGTTACCTGTCGAATTCGACTCTAAAGTAGCGTGACACGAGCGTGACATGTCAAATTTGACTGTGCAGTAGCGTTACATGAGCGTGACATTCTAAATATGAAATATGACAATATATTAGCGTTACACGAGCGTTACCAGCCAAATTCGACCGCAAAGTAGCGTGACACGAGCGTTACCTGTCGAATTCGACTCCAAAGTAGCGTGACACGAGCGTTACCTGTCGAATTCGACTCTAAAGTAGCGTGACACGAGCGTGACATGTCAAATTTGACTGTGCAGTAGCGTTACATGAGCGTGACATTCTAAATATGACAATATATTAGCGTTACACGAGCGTTACCAGCCAAATTCGACCGCAAAGTAGCGTGACACGAGCGTTACCTGTCGAATTCGACTCCAAAGTAGCGTGACACGAGCGTTACCTGTCGAATTCGACTCTAAAGTAGCGTGACACGAGCGTGACATGTCAAATTTGACTGTGCAGTAGCGTTACATGAGCGTGACATTCTAAATATGACAATATATTAGCGTTACACGAGCGTTACCAGCCAAATTCGACCGCAAAGTAGCGTGACACGAGCGTTACCTGTCGAATTCGACTCCAAAGTAGCGTGACACGAGCGTTACCTGTCGAATTCGACTCTAAAGTAGCGTGACACGAGCGTGACATGTCAAATTTGACTGTGCAGTAGCGTTACATGAGCGTGACATTCTAAATATGACAATATATTAGCGTTACACGAGCGTTACCAGCCAAATTCGACCGCAAAGTAGCGTGACACGAGCGTTACCTGTCGAATTCGACTCTAAAGTAGCGTGACACGAGCGTGACATGTCAAATTTGACTGTGCAGTAGCGTTACATGAGCGTGACATTCTAAATATGACAATATATTAGCGTTACACGAGCGTTACCAGCCAAATTCGACCGCAAAGTAGCGTGACACGAGCGTTACCTGTCGAATTCGACTCTAAAGTAGCGTGACACGAGCGTGACATGTCAAATTTGACTGTGCAGTAGCGTTACATGAGCGTGACATTCTAAATATGACAATATATTAGCGTTACACGAGCGTTACCAGCCAAATTCGACC
This sequence comes from Diplonema papillatum, assembly GCA_030068145.1. Lineage (NCBI taxonomy): Eukaryota > Euglenozoa > Diplonemea > Diplonemida > Diplonemidae > Diplonema > Diplonema papillatum. The sequence goes on along the minus strand of JAPJBO010001448.1, from coordinate 9,808 downwards.
GCAAAGTAGCGTGACACGAGCGTTACCTGTCGAATTCGACTCTAAAGTAGCGTGACACGAGAGTGGCAGACTCTAAAGGCTGCAGCCATAGCCTTCAAGAAGAGTTCGGGCGCACCGAACCCATTGCAGTTCTGGTCGGAGCGACTGGCCTCGTACGCGGACATGACAGAAAATGCCCCGCGCGTGGTGCAAGTTGCCATCTGCTGCACGTGCGCTAGTAGCGCCGGCGTAGAGCGTGACTTCGGTCAGATGCGGGCGCGACTGCCCTCAGTACGCAACCGGACGAAAGTGCCAAGCGTCAGTGCAGAGCTGGTGTTGGTGAAAAACGGTCCGAGGGATGATGCTGCTGCAAGGGAGCTCATCGAGACCGGAAGTAGACTTTGGTGGGCGCAGAAACGTCGACGGGCCGCTGGTGACGGCCGGAAGAAGACAGAACCGGCTCCAGATTCCAAGTGGGAAAAACTGGAGGCAGTTAATGTCAGGTTTGCCGCTGACGGAAAGACTCTCTTCGATAAGGCAGTTTTAGTGTTGACTGCATTTGAAGAAGAAGAAGAAGTTGAAGAAGTTGAAGAAGATGAAGAAGAGACAGAGGAAGATTCTACGTCTTGCGGTTCGTCCTCCTCTTCCCTTTCCTCGTCCTCGTCCTCGTCCTCGTCCCCGTCTTCGTCCCGGTCCGACGAATGAGCAGAGGTGACGCAGAGATTTCTCGTTGCAAGAACGTTAGTGTCGAGCAAACGACATCCCTTGAGTTCAGCTCGGGTTCTGTTATTGCAGAAACAAAAACAAATGATTTTGCTAGCGTATTCTGGAGGAAACTAGCTTCACGATCACGTACTAACCGCGGCATACTTTTTGTGCAAGCCCGACGCTGGGAGACAGTCTCGTCTGATGACGCAGAAGCCTTCGTGCTCTCGCCGTTTTTTTCTTAGCTCTTAGCAAGGTGCAATAAGACCATCCTGTACAGGCATGGAACGACCAAACACATCCACTCCCCGATGGTGCAGATGAGCTTAATTTGCAACCAACCGAGCTACAGCAGTGAGCCTTGGCCAGTGGCGAACGAGGGTGGCAGGCTCGTCTACAAAGTGTGTCTGAGCCCTTCATGAGGTAGAGCCGATGAACATGCATGAGCTTCGAGTATTGTCTGCGGGTCATCGCGCCTGTCCCGTGTTCCAGCGAGCATACCTTTCTGCAAAAACCTAGAGACAAGTCAATATCGAAAGCCCTGGTGAAGTTCAGACGTGCTAATGACTCGTCAAGCGAAGGACATTTCGTACCATAAACGGCTAACAGGACAATTCTGCTGGAAATCTCAGCTAGCTTGCCAAGCCAGCATCCCTTCTACCGTGCGCCGGATGGAGCCCTCCCGGACCTTCCCCTGTCACACAGCATCACGCGGCGTAAAAAGACCAATATCGACCGTCACACAGCATCACACGACGTAACCAGGCCAAATTCGACCGTCACAAACCGCCAAATTCGACCGTCCCACAGTGTAAGCCTGTAAGGCCACCTGTTTGTTGTGTACCGTACCGTGCCCCGGGGGGGCTGCCCCCCGGACCCCCCATGCAAGCAGTTTGATTTACCGTACCGTTCGGCGGGGGGTGAAGCTCGGACCCGGAGTCGTGCGGGTAGGGCCATGTACTTGCATTTTTACTGAAACCTACCTACCGGTAAAACCTGACGGCGAAGGTGGTCTGTAGGGAAAAAGTCAGCGAAAAAAAATTTTTTTTGAGTGCCGGAATGACCTAAAAACCGCGCTTCGTAAATTTTTTTTCGCCCCAATTTCCCAGGAGGTTTTGACCATTTCGCCTTAGAGAATCTGGTGTCCACCCAAAAAAAACCTAAAACCCCTGCTTGGCCCTTGGCCCCGAGGCCCAGATCTTATGTTCCACCCTGGATCCCTCCCCACGTCTCCTCTCAAAATACCGAAGACGGAAAGCAGTTTAACGAATGCGTCTGGTTGGCAGATTCATCACGTCTCTTTTTGCGGTGCCGCTGCTTGAGGACACCTTGACGTCACCCCAAGCAGGAATTGCAGCACGTCGGAGAAAGTCTATACTGATGTGTGTGTCGACCACAAATATCAGTACAGGGGACAAAGTACTAGCAAACAACAAGCAATGCAAGCGCTGGCGGAAGCTCTTGCCAACATCAGAAAACCAGAAGCCGTTTCGTGAGCGAGGCTCGAGAGACGGATGAGTGCGGAAGTTGACTGAGCAGTGCGAGAACATGGTCGCCGACCTGGACACCAGAGACTAACAAATTGAAGGGGGGGGAAGGGGGCGCGGCGTCTTTGAATAATGCCTACTGTTTCCTTCCGCGTGAAGGCACACGGAAGAGGGCCGTGGTGACCCCAGCGAATGAAAGGGCTCCTTTTCCGCGGCAGGATTTATCTAGCAAGGTGGCCGGTGCTTCTCACTGGCCCCGACGCACGCCAGCGTCCTCCTCCAAACCCTCGCTGCCTCTATTTATGTCTCTCTTTCTCTTTTCTTCCCGCCCACCCTGCCCCAGAAAAGATGATTGGGGGATGACGTTTTTGGAATACCGACGGACAATGTCCCACCCTGGGGCCGTGGCCGGGGTGGGTGGGTCCCCTAATACTGGTCCAATACTGGTCCAATTTTGGTCCAATTTTGGTCCAATTTTGGTCCAATTTTGGTCCAATTTTGGTCCAATTTTGGTCCAATTTTGGTCCAATTTTGGTCCAATTTTGGTCCAATTTTGGTCCAATTTTGGTCCAATTTTGGTCCAATTTTTTGGTCCAATTTTGGTCTAATTTTGGTCCAATTTTGGTCCCCGAAAACTATGCGCAACTATGCGGAACAGCCCAAACAACTATGCGGAATGCTTTGTGCGCTTCACTCGGTGACAATGATCAGTTCAATGAAATGAACGCGAAAGGAAGAAAACTAAACGAATTGCACTTACGATGGGGTAACCCCCCGAGATAGCCGCTGAATGGTGAGAGAAACAGGCTAGGCCAGGAGGTCACACCACCAAACCCATATCGCCAGTCAGGAACTGCCTAACTGCAAGTGCCATGTCGGCCATATTCTTATCGGAAATTGCCGATAACGGAACCCGTGACGGAAGGTCAGCAGGATTCCCGGCGCTTGTTACCCAGCGCACAGATAAGGAAATGTTCATGTGGCGCAGGCGTGTGAGCCCGTTCACCACGGCATCGTTCAAAGTCTGCGATCGCAGACATGCCCCTTTCCGCGCAACACCCTGCACCGTCGTGTTGTCAACCACGACGGTGACCGTGCCGCCCGCGTACTTGTCAGGCACTGCCGACACACAAAGTTCAAATGCAAGGGCCTCCAGCTCGTTGATGTGAAGGCCCTTCTCTTTCCTGGACCACCGCGAGCCCAGAACTTCGATCGCGTTGGTGGCGACGTCAACCAGCACGCCGCCCCATCCCTCGAGACTTGCGTCCACAAACACGGTGAGCGACGGCACCCGGGCCGCCACTGGCATTCTTCGCTTCTCCAACACCGCGCGAACCCAGCCGTCGAGTAGCCGCTGCACACTACCCGAGAGGCGAATCGTCTGGTCGACGGCCTTCTCGCCCCGGTTCAGCGCATTCGTCAACCGGCGAAGAAACTTCAAGGCGAAGTAGAACTCGCCGACATAAACACCCACGATGGCCGACGCGTGCAGCAACCGACCACCCAGCGTCTCCAGACCGGACGCGGACATCGCACCCTTGCGCACCTCTTCCAGATCCCGTGCCAATTTCTTCGACAACCTTGCCGAAATGCCGACTTTCCTGCCCTGGTGGTCCCAGTCCACCCCGATAAACTCGTACCGGGTGCTGGCGGTTCTCGTGTCTGCGTCTTTCCACGTTACCTTCGAACGAGCTGCCAATTCGTCAACCTTGCGGGACGCCTCGAGCACGTCTTTCCGGGACCCTGCGTAGCGCACGTTGTCGACCCACGTGTGCACCGTCACAGCCGCTGGCACCACATGCACCGTCTTAACGAAATCGGGGTGCCCGGCGATCGTCGAAGTCAACGTGTGCATCAATTCCGGTGCACACGTGTGGCCCATCGGCAGGCGGGTGAGGTCCCACCAATCGCCTGCGTCGTCCTGGAAGCGAAAGGCATCCCGTGCCCCCCGCGGAACTTCTACGCCGTAAAATCCGCAGTGGAGGTCGCGTGTCGAGCCACGCTCCGCGTGCACCGCGTCGAGGTACGTGCTGACGTGCTTCAGCGGTACCTGGGCCTCGTAGCCATCCGCCTCGATCGTCGTTTGCCTCGTGCGTCCACAAAATAAAACGCTGGCGCAGTGCGCCCTCCTTTTCCTCCACCACAGTGAACGGGACGTTGTCCGACCTACCCGGGCCGCTAGCCCGTTGCGCAATGCCGTTCATCTCCAGCTCCTCCGCATGCTTCGCTTGCAGCCGCGAAACCCGTCGAGAAGAAGACCGCCGCAATTTCGCCACATCGAACGTCCGCCGCCACGTCTCATCGAACCTGGCCCGCGTCGTCTCGTTCATACGCCCACGCAACAGCCCCACGTTCATGAGTCGCACGTTGTCGACGTGCAACGGCGAAGCCTTCTCGTCCTCCGTCTTCGGTAGGCGCGGCTGTTTGCCGCGCTTGAACACCGAGTGGTGCTGCCGCATGAACCGTCTCGGATCATCGTGGCCCCTTCGCAGGTGTTCGGTCACCTCCGCCGATCTCAACACGCGCGCCAGTGCCACCACATCCGACGTGTACCTCACCGTTATTTGCGCCAACGTCGGGTCGACGTTGTCGGCGGTGTGCTTCGCCAAGCGCGAAATCAGGTGCTCGGGAAACGGAGCCCCCGCCGCTTTCGCGCACACGAGGTGGTCGACCGCCCCTCGTTTGATACTGTCGCCGAGTACCGGCACATCCGCGGTTCGCGCGCCCACGGAAGTGATCATCGACTGGGGAACGCGTTCCAGAAACCCGTATTGTCTGAGCAAAACAGCGGTGATTCGCGGGGTGTTGACGGAGGAGATCGCGGCGTTGGTACGTGGCGCGGGGAATTTCAGCCCGCTGACGCCGGTGACAACGTCGCAGCTCGACGGGATGTCACAGATAGCAAGATGAATGAAAAAAGACCCCGCCTCGTTTACCCATGCCGTTCATTTGAAGGAATCCATCCGTGAGACTTACGCCGTCCAAGTGCCCGTGCCTTGCAACCCTTGAGTGCAAGTATAATATTATACTTCCTCCCGTTACGATACCGCTCCTGGGGGGCAGGGAAAAAAAGCGAAGGATGAAAAGCAATGGTGAGGTCCGTCCCCTTCGATGTGGTTGTTGCAAACGAATATGCTCCGAGGTAATCAACAAACCACGAAAGGGCTCCAAGCGCGGCACGTCAAGTGACCCACCGCCAGCAGCAAAGAAACGAAAGTGCGCCAGATGTGGTGATTCGGGTCACAACGTTTTGACATGCAAGAAGCAGGATGATACCTAGCAGATCGGTGAATGTCGTTTTCCCTTGTTCCCTTATCAAACAAAGATGGAACCCAAAAAGCACCGAATTCCAATGTGGAGAGCGGCTCACAACGTGTACTTTCCGGACAAGAAGATGCCACATGTCAACATATGACACGGAAGATTTGTGTTTGCCCAAGATCATCCATTCTCTGTCGCCAGCGTCTCGACCCTGAGACGTGAATCTGAAAGTAACACCTCCCGCTTCAGGCTGCCCGTGATGCAGTCTGCATCTGATTGCTACCACCCACACATTGTGTTCGTGTCGTTGTACATTTTAGCCGCTCACCCAATGACACAGATGGTCGGACGGCTCTGTATATTGCCAGCGAGAACGGTCACTCAGAAGTTGTCAAGGAATTGATCGCAGCTGGTGCCAAGGTCGACGTGCAGTACAAGAGTATGTTTTACGATGCGAAGAATGTTTTTTGTTCATGTGGGTGCTATGAGGCCCCCACGTGTGAGGCAGATGACATCACAGAAGAGGCATAGGTATTGCAGAAGGGGGTACAGCTACTGGACGTCCGGCTCAGCAAACTCGAAGGCTTGAATGTAGCCGGTGCTTCTCACTGGCCCCGACGCACGCCAGCGTCCTCCTCCAAACCCTCGCGACCTCTATTTATGTCTCTCTTTCTCTTTTCTTCCCGCCCTCCCTGCCCCAGAAAAGATGATTGGGTGGGTCGCGTTTCTGCGGACCTTGTTCAATGAGGAAGAGTGGAGGGACGTGAGTAGAAGCCTCCGAGGCCTCCCGGACGATACGTTCGTTCGTATCCGGCCCTGGTCCGCGCAACTCACGAATGAGGCCGCACGTTGAGCGCTTGCTCGCGTTGAAGATCGCTGCGCCGGTCCCCAAGGCGGCTTCTTCCCGCTGGTTTCACGGCGCGTTTACGGTGGATAAACGGGCCCCCGGTCAGCTCCGGTTCATCCTCAGCTGCGAGTCAATCAACCGGGCCACGGCACACGTGCCTTGGCCGCCCTGCGACCTACCCAGCTACGCCACCATCGTGAGTACGGTGCTGTCCCGCAAGTGGGTGGCTGAGTTCGACTTCCGCTCCTTTTTTTTCCAGTTTGCGCTGCCTCCAGAGGTCAGAAAGTATTTCTGTTTCCGTATTGAGGGCAGGCTGTTGTGGATGACGCGCCTGCCGATGGGCTACCGCGCTGCGCCTCAGGCGGCCCAGGCGGTCTCGCTGGAGCTTGCGGCTGCCGCCGCTCAGGGTGTGGACGTTGAGGTTCTCGCGTGGATCGATAACGTGATATTTGTGGCGGACACTGAGGCCGAAGTTATAGAGGCCTCAGCTCGCTTCAAGGCTTTGACTTCGAAGTACGGCTTGACCATCGGGAGCTGGTCCAAGCCTTCTACCCGGGCGGTGCTGCTGGGATTGGAAGTCGACCTCGCAGCGAAGAGATGGCGTGTGGACCCATCCTGGATAGGGAAGGCTGGACCGGTGATGGATCGCATCCGGGAGTGTAGTGAGGCTCCCGTCCGCGTGTGGTGGAAACTGACTGGGTCTCTGCTCTGGCGTCGCCACGTGATGGGGTACCCTCTCCACAAGGTACTTCTCCTCTTGCAGTGGATGTCAACCCTGGCTTCCGGCCGTTCGTCCACCGACAGCGCGTTCTGGGACTCCGTCGCGCCTTGCCCAGCTGCGGTCAAGAGCTGCCTCGTTGCCCAGTGCTCCGACATGCGGGGTAACGCCTGGCGGCAATTGTGTGAACCGGTTTACACTCGTTCGATCGATGTCGATGTCGTCACGCGGACATCTTCATGAAGGAGCTATATGCTGGGAAAAGGACGCGAGGGAAGTGGTCCAGATGAAAGGGCTGTTCGCGGATGCAACGGACAGGGCGGGCCAGATGCGCGCGGCGCTAGGGAAGCTGGATTTCGAGGACGTCCCCCAAAGAGCAGCACAGTGGCATCTTTGCTGGCTGTTGAGCCTGTGGGAGGAAAAGGTCCGGACGTGGCTTAAGCGTGAAGGCGTACTGGTTGAGGAGGAGTCGAGCGATGGAAAAGAAGACACCGACGGCGAAGCGGCCGACGGCGAGGCGGCCGCCGAGGAGCCAGCGGTGGCCTCTCTTCTCACGGAGATGAGGAAGGATGTGGCGGCCCTACGAGCTGAGCTGGCCGAGGCAAAAAACGGCCAGCGCCCCGGGTCCGCTGGACCCGGGGGTCTGGCTGTGGGCCTGCAGGCTCTCAAGCCGCAAGCCTGGACGACCCTCGACGGGAAAGAGAGAGCCGTTGTGTACGGCGAGTTGGCGCGCCGCTACGCGGTGGCGAAGGGAGCGCAGGGCCACGAGACCGAGGCCCACCTCAAGACGTTGGGCATCGTCCTGGGGGCGATTGGAGAGACGGAGACCGCATTCGACGCGGACGAGGCCTTGCGGAAGGTGGCGGAAGCGGTTCTCAGGCGTCTGGAAGTGGTCCGCATCGGGCAGACGGCCGGGTGGCAGGAAGCGGAAGCTGCGGCCACGGCGTGGGAGGAGGACGAGGCGCCCGATTTCCTGAAGAAGGGGCTGGCTGCCGCCGAGAAGATGCGTCGCAAGAAGGAGAAGGCGAAGCAAGGCGGGAACGCTTTTCAGAAGGCAAAGTCCAGTCGCGGTGGCGAAGGAAGGAGGTGAAGGCTTCCTACTGTGGGGATGAGGACACTGGGACGGGAAACTGGAGGCGGGGCTGGCGGGGCGTGAGCCGCGAGTTCCGTTCTTCCGTTTCACGCCTCGGGAGACCGCGGAAAGAGGAGCCTCTGCTTCAGCGGCAGGAGCTCTCTTTGGTGATGGGGGACGCGAGGGAGCTGATGCAGGCGGCTCTCGCTCCTTCGACTTGGCGGGGTATGGAATCTGTTCACCGCAGGTTCCTGCAGTTTCGGCGCATGCTCGACGTTCTGTCACCGACGGAGACGCCGACTGCGTTGCTGCTGTTCATCACGAGGCTGTTGCGTCGGGGGGACATTTCGATTCCGTCTGCCCTGACCTACGTCAACTCGTTGGTGTCAGCGGAACGCCGCGTTGGCAACGATCTTCAGGGATCGATCGTCATAAAGGACCTCCGTCGGGCCTTGCGACGTTTAGGTGCGAACAAACCGGCGAAACAGGCGGTTCCGGCGACGAGCGCCGAGGTTCACGCTGTTGTGGGTCGGTCGACGGATGGGGCAGTGGCGATGGCCGTCCTGGTGGCATGGAGGTCGGGAGCGAGAGTAGGCGACGTAGTTCGTCTGCGCCCTCAGGACGTGACGTTCACTCCGGGGGGTGCGAAGATCTCATGGTGGATCACGAAGTCGGATCCATTTCACATGGGGGCCCTGTCGGCGATAGCCCTGTCGGCGCGGGAGACGGCGGAGCTGAGGGCGATGGCGGGGTGTGCAAGAGAGAAGCTCTTTCCGACGACCTTCGGAAGCGTGGGACGGGCGCTGCGTCGGGAGAATCCGGAGCTGTCGTGCCATTCCCTGCGAAGGGGCGCGTTAACGGAGCTACTGCGGGGAGGAGTGGGCCTCAACGAGATTCGGCAGTTTTCGGGCCACTCATCGGAGTCGGCCCTGCTCCGGTATCTTCCGATGGCGGAGTTGAGCCATGTGCGAGAACTCCTCCAGATCTCGCAGAGGCTGTGCTGCTGAGGCGGCCGGCTTTTCCGCAGGGCTGGCTGCGGCGGGCGAGGCGCGCTGTTCCCCTATTCGCCTTCTGGACGGATTACGTTGGAGACGACGTGCTGGAGGCGCCGGAGCCGGATCGCGAGGCGGATGAAGGATGCATATGGCAGGAAGGGTACTCGGGTCCCGAGTGGGCCCTTCCGGTGGACGGAAAGAAGCCTTCAGTTGTATCTTACGACGGCGAGATCGCCCCGATCTCATCGAATTCAATCGACCTTGCCTTTGTGGAAGAGTTGGATGAGACGGGCGAGCTGGCGCGTTTGCTGCAGGTAATCGGATCGGTGGAGGTCTTTCGGTCTTTGTTGAAGCCGGAATGGGAGGATCAGCCGGGGAGGCGCCGTTCGACGTCTCGTAGGATGTTGCGACATGCCAGCGTGCTCCAGGCGTGTGGCCTGCTGCAGCCGACCAGCCTTCGGGAAGCCCAATTCGTGTTGCCGGTGTTTACCGTACCGAAGTCGTCTGGGGGGTTGCGCGTAATAGTTGATGGGCGAAAGATCAACGACGTGTTTGCGCCTCCGCCTCCGATGGGCCTTCCGCGCTTGGAGGACGCAGTGGCTGCGCTCCTGTCGTGGAAGTAGGTGATCTCATGCGATGCACGGTCCTTTTTCTTCCAAATACCGATGGGCCGAGCGTGTCGCAGTTCTTCTGCGTGAATCTTGCAGCGTCCCGGGGTGGTTTTGAATCCTTTGTCCTACGCAA
>JAPJBO010001447.1:0-44419 GCA_030068145.1 Diplonema papillatum | reverse complement strand
GGAAGGAAGGACGTGAAAGAAATGGCGTTTCCATCCAAGACGGTACAGTAGTAAACTTCCTTTTTTGGTGTTACCCACAATGCTGAATATAGAAGTTTGATAGAAGTTGTATGGAGTAGGGGGTGTCACTTTTTATTGTTACAATGATGGTGCACAACGCTGACGTTTTCTTGAGCCCAACTCCCGTTTTCTGCGCGCAAGCCCAACTGCGGTTATAGTTCGCGCTGCACGGGGCCTTTGGACCCATTTCGGGCGTCAACACCTCCAGTACTTTCTGACCACCTGTGATGTTCATCTTGGCAAGAGACCAATGTGCAAGGGACCTTGCGTTTCTTGGGCTGGTGCACTGGATGGCTCGCCTCGGCCTTTCCCTGCCACCAGCTCACAAGGGTGTTGTCCTGGCCGGCTGGCTGGACTGACTGGCGACTGGCTGGCCGGCTGGCTGGGCGACTGACTCCGTTTTGCATGACAGCCGCGCCAAAAACGACGGGCCACCGGCGTTGCTGACGTGGTCACCGTATTTCAAAACAGCCGCGGCAATCGCGCCATGCACTGCTCGTAAGCGCCCAGTGCTATCTGGGAGAGGACTGGTGCGGCTTCCGCTGCCATCTTTCCTTGTTCACGATCATCCTGAACGTACATGACATTGTTATGTGCAGATTTGTTCCTTCCCTGGTTCATCCGTTTAACCCCAAAACTCCGAGCTCTCAACTTTTCCCTATTTATTTGGTCGAAATCCAAGCACAGAAGTTCGGCCCCCTCCTTAGCGGTTTCGAGGCCCTTCGAGGGTGCATTTGAAGCTTGTGTGACGGGGTTGTGGCACTGTGCTGCCTCCGACTCAAGCTTTGCAAGCTGTCGTTGACCATCACGTTCCTGGACCAGGAGCGGCCTTTTTCTTCTTCGTCTCCCCCTCCACACTCCGTCAAAATGAGCACAAGGCAGTCCCTCGAGTATTTATCGGCTCGGTGAACGGGGCCGGTCCAGGGACCCTCCACCTCAGTGTCCGCTCGAAAAGTGTGAGGACGGCCTACCATGGCCGAAACCACCAATGACCAACAACCAAGGTACCCACCGATCCTCTTACCGCGTGTAACCACCACTCTTACGAGCACAAAGGATATCTTCCCACAACGACGAAGGTCACCCGGAGACTTTGAAACCCCGGAGTTTCAAGCGAACTATAACTCCGAAAGGCAGGTGTCCTCCGACCAAAGGGCTCAGTGTCCGCTCGAAAAGTGTGAGGACGGCCTACCATGGCCGAAACCACCAATGACCAACAACCAAGGTACCCACCGATCCTCTTACCTCGTGTAACCACCACTCTTACGACACTCAGAGCACAAAGGATATCTTCCCACAACGACGAAGGTCGCCCGGAGACTTTGAAACCCCGAAGTTTCAAGCGAACTATAACTCCGAAAGGCAGGTGTCCTCCGACCAAATGGGAAACGAGTTCAAACTACTACTACTACTACTACTACTACTAGTCATAAATGACTGGCTTTTTTCTTAGCGCGAGCACTGACAGCACGCACAAACAGAACGAAGCGCCTGTCCTGTTTTAGTACGAACAATCTTGCCGCTCGCCCTTCAATGTATTGTGCAGACGAAAAAGACGTAGGCAGCATGTTTTGGTGGTTGATCACAATTCGCAATCCTGAAGATGAAGCAAAGGTAAATACAAGTGGGAAGAACGATCAACCAACGCGCACAAACAAAACGAAGCCGCCTGTCTTTTCCTGGTCATTGCTAACAATCGTGCGGGTTGCCCTGCGATGTATTGTGCAGGCGAAAAAGACGTAGGTGGATCAGAATTCGTATTACGTATTAAGGGTAGATAAATTCAAGACTTTGTTTCTTAGTTTTTGCCATGCCGCTGGAGCGAACGCACGCGCGCAAAAGAAAAAAGCAAAGTTACAAAGAAAAGATTGGAGTGCAGCCTGCCTTACCGTTGCCACCCTTGGAAGTCGAAACGTTGACATGATGCGGCACTAGTCTGCTATCGTCTTCTCGCTTATGACTGTCCCTTCTCGGAAACGTTTTACCTGAGATGGGCGGCCGCGCTTCTTCTGGGACTTGCTAAAAAGTGGGATCTCGTTCCAATTTTTGCGGACAGTTCCGGCAGCATGGAATCCCAAGGTGTTATAATCTTAGCATGAGGGGGATGCTTAGCTTTAGACGTCCGCCACTGGAGAGACACAAGCTGGAAAATTTCTCTTATCTTGATGAGTCGGTCCGGGTGTTCCTTCTTTCCACTGAGGGAGTCTGTGAAGTGCAGTGTCCTGTAAATATCGAGCCACCTTTTCCTGGACATGGTTTCAGAAAAGACTCACCTGCTTTGGTGCGTTTTCATGTGGTACGCAGCCTACACCAGTTTTAATACGTAACCGCTTAAGGACCGTTAACAGTACATTGTTAACGGGAGAAAAAATGAAATGCAAACCAATCCGCTATTATTTGGCTCTTCCGGGTTACCGCTTTTCGATTTGTGTACAAGCACCTGCTTTTCAGGAGATACTTGACGAGACTGCCAATTGCAAAGTCTCAGAGGCATAGTGTGGTACTCATCGGCATGCCGGTGACTCCCCACTATCGCAACAATATTCCAATCTCAGAGGAGGTGAATGTGCTGTAGCCCACACGAAACACAGGTAAATCTGGGTTTAGTGGCGGGCGTAAGCGTTGAACACAAAAGACCCATAGTTGTATCGTTTTTCCCCCTTCGGGCCTCCTTTGAAATGAGCACAAGGCAGTCCCTGAGGATCTTGCGATTCATCGAGGGAATTCCACAAGGCATTACGAACGAACTTCAGGTTCCTTTGGGCTGGCTGGCGGGGAAAGTCTTTTCCTCCCACCCTCCCTGCTGTTTGTATTCGAGGCCGTGCGGCCCCTGTTACCCTCGCGCGAGGGTTATCACTAGCTTTTTTACCGGCTGGATTTTTTTTGTCCCTGCCGCTGAACAGCTACAATGAGGCCCAGGGACAATAAGGGAGCTTTTTGTCCCTCCAGGGACAAAAAGTTTTTTTTTGTCCCTGGAGACATTTTCATAGCAACACCTACAGGATTAAAGGAAACAAGACCACAAAATGCCGAAGGTGAAGAAAGAAGGAGTCAGCGACTCCAGTCCCGAAAGCTCTGAAGGCGAAAGCAGCGACAGCGCTCTGCCGGAGAAGTCCAGGCAACGTTACACGTTGGTGTGGAGGGACTTCATAGCATGCAGGGTCAAAACCTTGTGTCTTTTTAAAACGCTCCCGCGGGGCCGATGGAGCCCTAAAAATTTAGTTGGAAAAAAAAAATCTTGCTCAACTTCCTCAAAAAGTACTGCAGAGTTTGTTCCAAACTTTTAAAATTCAAAAAACCCATTTTTTTTCCGGAAATTTTTTTTTTGCCATTTTCAAAAAGACACAAGGTTTTGACCCTGCATGATAGACTACATTCAAGTTCACTGCAAGTACCCAAAGCCCCTCTCGGGAAAGCCATCCAAGAAGCAGCCGACGGAGGCACAGTACGCAACCTTCTTCAAGCACCTGGTGGCTTCAAGCCTTCAACCATGTGGTCAATCTACAGCATGCTGAATGCAAAGCACACCTCAGAATTCGGCGTCACTCTGAAAGACAAGTACCCAAAGCTGGCAGCACGCCTGAAGGTGAAGAGCCGCAACTACACGACCAAAAAAGCAACTCCTTCTCAGAGTGAGACTGAGAAGCGAGGTGTTCATGAACACCGCCCTTTCTTAGCACAACCCTTTTAGCATGTTGTCTTGTGGTGAGGAATGCTCATTCCGTTTCCTTTTGCTCCTGGGCCTCATTGCAGCTGTTCAGCGGCAGGCAAAAAAAATCCAGCCGGTAAAAAAATTACGTTGTACCGGTCAAGGGGCCTTTTTGTCCCTCGGGCAAGTTTTTTTCACTCGACTCGCCCTCGGGCTTCGCCCTCGGGCTTCGCCCTCGGGCTCGTCTCGTGAAAAAAACTTGCCCTCGGGACAAAAAGGCCCCTTATTTACCGGTAAGAAATAGCTATTGTTTCCGCCGCTTTAGTGGCGAGGTCCGGAGATTTGGGGTTCCCACCCTCCGTCCCCCCGTGACCTCCTGGGATAGCCTATTCTCTCACACATGGTGGCTATCTCGGGAGGCTACCCCATTGTACGTTAGACCCTTGTTTTTCCCCCTTTTCTGTATTCCAGTGAAACTTGCAGTAGCAGCATTCTCCTAATGCAGGAGTGAGTAGCCGACGCAGAATTCCCGCTGAGACGGCGGCCCCGGCGGAGCCCGGTATCCTTCAGCGGGTCGTGGAGGGGAGAAGGTGAACTCCCTTTCTCTCAGTTATACTGTGGGAATCAGACGTCAAACCCAGAGCATGACAACACAGCCAGTAAGCCAGGGGTTGGGGCTACTCGAGAACCAAACTACGGCGGGTGACCTCGACCTTTTAGGCCGAGAAGTACCCCAACGCTCCTCTGCAAGGTTTCCCTCGCTCCATCTCTCTTTCTGTCTCTTTCTCATTATTGTGATTCCCAAACGACCTGACACGAAGCGCATTGTTCTCCATTGTGTCCCCCTTTTCTATCCTCGCTCGTAGCTGCCGATGAAAGATTCCCCGCGGCGCAAAGCGCCTGCGCATGTCTGCGGAGGACGTGGAGATGGCGGAAGGGCCGGCCGTCGATGCGACCGCGGACGGGCCAGAGCAGGACGGCCACCGCCATTCGGATTAGGACCCCTCAGCATGAGGAGCTTTCCGGCTTTTCTTTTAAAATAAACGGAAACGTTTCCGTTTCCTTACCACCTGATCCCGGCTCAGAGGCAGTTCCCCGAAACTCCCCGAAACTTGCTCGAAACTCCCCGAAACTCCCCGAAACTCACCCCGTTTTTGGGAGAAAAAAGTGGATTTGCTTGGGTGGGTAGGTGGGTGGTGAGTAGTTAACTAGTAAAGTGTCCCTTTTGGTGTTACCCACAATGCTGAATATAGAAGTTTGATAGAAGTTGTATGGAGTAGGGGGTGTCACTTTTTATTGTTATAATGATGGTGCACAACGCTGACGTTTTCTTGAGCCAAACTCCCGTTTTCTGCGCGCAAGCCGAACTGCGGTTATAGTTCGCGCTGCACGGGGCCTTTGGATCCATTTCAAGTAAAGACACTGGCCTTGCCCCTGCAAGCCGCGAAGAGAGCAGTCATGCAGTTTTGAAGGGTGCACCGGGGGATGTCGGTGGTACGGCGCTGGGCAATCACCTTGTTGGTGCCCTCATACTACTGCAACAGCTGCACAGAAAGTGGGAGCCCATAAGGGTCTTGGCCACTTCCTGATAGAACTTTTTCATCAGCAGGTCGAGGGCGTTGACAGGTGTTCGAGCTACGGGAACTTTTGCTTCACAACGTACCGAACCTCCCGGTACTGCACGGAGTCCATGGCCTGCACAGACATCCCAAGAGAAACATCTCTCCACACACAAATACAACGCTGGGGGGCAAGCGCTTGGTATTCAAGCTGCCACCGAGCGACCGCCGCCTACAGGAGGATGTCGTCAAGGCATTCAAGTCGTGCATCGGGACGGGGAAAAGGTTCCACACCCGGGCCATGAGGATGAAATTCGTCGAGGTCTGGAAGTCATCTGGCGTTCCGCGTACCATCGGCAAGACGATGTACATGTTCGTGACTGGAGATGTGAAATCCAACCGAAAGCCACCTGGCTGAACTCCTCACAACTGATTTCACCCCAGTGAGGTTGCATTCCGCTCGTCAAAAGAGTCCCAATACGACGGCTACTGGGACGCCATGGGCCGCGTTCTTGAGAAGTGCGGTACTGTCGTGGACGAGAGGCGTCATGGAGAAGTTTCACGCCTCACGTTTGAGGCCCCCGCAAACATCCGGCTTCTCATGGAAGAATTGCAGAAGCGGCTTCCAGCCGATGCCCACGTCCCGTCCGAAACGTGGGTACGATACCAATTCTGGCCGAGTACGCCGAACAACACGGTTGCTCCCAGGCAGTCACAAGGCCCACGACTAGACGCCTACTACTGTCGGTGGCAGCAGCTCTACGCTGAAGGCTCACCTGGTCCCTCCGTACAACAAAAAGCCTGAGCGCATGCAGACGACGGTTGTTTCCCAGTGCAAAAAGTCGCCGAAGAATCAAAGTGAGGGGCGCGTACCCCTCCGGGCCCCCACCCCCCGACCGCTTGCCACCAAGACCACCCCCCTCCACACATGAACCCACAGGCCAGGTGACTTGCCAAACTATTTTTTTTTTTTTTTTAAAACTATTTTTTTTTGCGCGCGCGCGCGGAAAATTTTCAGGGGTCGGGGGACGCGGATCAAAAAAATAAAAATAGTCTGCCCTCATAGCCAGCAGCAAAACAAATTTAATTCCCTTATAGCACTTGACCAGAACAGTCCACCAGCCTGGACAGCTTGACCACACCAGTCCCACCAGTCTGGACGCCTGGACAGGATGACCAGTTCTACCAGCCTGAGTGAGGTTGCCCACAGAGCAGGACCTGTCCTGCTGTAGGAAGGAGTGGGGGCGAAATGACAAGATTGTTAAAAGTCACACGAATCACAGGAGGTAGAACATGATTCATGGCATTAAGTTTGAAAGTACGAATCACAGGACGTGGAACATGATTCGTAGGACCGCTGAGCACAAAGTTACCTAGTTTTCAAAACACCGCAACGGAGCAGGCGCCCGGCAGGCATTAGGCTCGGTCAGGACTGATCCCTCACACCGAAGTGATCACGGGTTGCCTTGTGAGCGCTAGATGCGCGGGGCTGAACTCAGGCTGCATGAGTGGGTTTTGTCAGGTAACGATGGCCCTCCACACCAGATCTCAAGAGTAAGCTTCGTTTCCAAAAGTCGTGATCAAGTCTGTATACCCACAGAAGGCGCGAACTTAACGCAAGGACCCTTCAGACGTGGAACGCATTGGTCAGAAAGCAAACACCGCAACGGAGCAGCGCCCTGCAGGCATTAGGCTCGGTCAGGACTGATCCCTCACACCGAAGTGATCATGGGTTGCCTTGTGAGCGCTAGGTGCGCGGGCTGAACTCAAGCTGCATAGTGGGTTTGCTGTACCGCCGTAGCATCGATCAGCGAGTAAACGTATCCATCCCTGGCCGTGGCGCTCGATGGCTTCGGTAAACCGCATCGCGTATACAGACGAGACTTGACTCCGTACTTAGAGAGCGAATTCTATTGATCGTAGTGCACATGACTTTACGCAGGATGATGCAATATTACCCCCCCCCAGTGCTCTGCGGAGTTTACTTCGCAGATTGCCACCGTAAAAAGAAGACAAGTCAGTGCTGCCTAGCGAGTCGCAGTCACAATCAGGGCGAGTGCCCTGAGTTTTTTAACTGATTGCTCAGACACGGTTGTAGGGGCCTTCTCCCCGTGACGGATTCGCCTGTGCTCTAGTAGCACGGGTGGTCCTGGCTGTGACGAGCTACGAACAGCCGCCTGACAAACCAGACTCACACCGCAGTCCTGTCTGCAGACACTCAGGTTCCACGCTGATGATGGTCCGCCTTATGTGTCCGTGGCTTAAAGGACCGAAACACGGCGCAGACGGGACCAGTGCGGTGTTGAGCACATACCCATTCCAAGCACGTTCTTGCAAACCCCCCCCCCCCAGGGGTGGCCTTAAGCGGCCAGATTGCGGAGTCGTTGGCAGAATCGGACCTGACCCCCCCCCCCCTTCCCGCTTTGTCCTCCCAAAAAAAAGAGGGATACCTGCCAGGATGCATGCCTTTGACGAAACAATCATGCCTCACGAACTAAGCAAAGGGATGGAAGGGATAAGCACACCCTGAAAAAGGATACACATGCGTGCAAAAGCAAGCCCCTACAGATGGAGGAACCGACCGGGTCATGGTGAAACACGCGAACATGCAATAGGAATAGGGCTGTCCCTACATTTTACAGTGTCGTAGGGGGTTCGCGCGGACATGAATCCTTTCTGAATCAAAAGGAAGCGCCTTGGTTATGCAGTGAGTTTGATTATGGTGCTGGAATTGATGCACAGTGAGTTTGATTATGGTGCTGGAATTGATGAAGTAAGAATACTGATTGCTCCTGGGTCAACGGCGACTCCTGTCGGAAATTGTTTTCCTCAAGGAATTAAATTTGTTTTTGCTGGCTCGAAGGGAGTTAAATTTGTTTTTCCTGGCTCGAAGAGAAGTAAATTTGTTTTTCCTGGCTGTAAGGGAATTAATTTTGTTCTGATGGCTCGAAGGGAATTAAATTTGTTTTTGCTGGCTGTTAGGGAATTTCAATTTTACCTGCTGGCTATAAGGTAAATTGATCAAAAATGAAATGCAAACCAATCCGCTATTGTTTGGCTCTTCCCGTTAACCGCTTTTCTTTTTGTGAAAAAAGCAGCTGCTTTGCAGGAAATACTTGACGAGCCTGCCAGTTGCAAAATCTCAGAGGCATAGTGTGGTCCTCATCGGCATGCCGGTGACTCTCCACTATCGCAACAATATTCCAATCTGAGAGGAGGTGAAATGTGCTGTAGCTCATTCGAAACACAGGTAAAACTGGGTTTAGTGGCGGGCGTAAGCGTTCAACACAAAATACCCGTAATTGTATCGTTTTTCCCCCTTCTAGCTTCCTTTGAAATGTGCACAAGGCAGTCCCTCGAGTATTTGATGCGACGCAGCTGAACAAGGACGACTGCCAACCTGGACCGTAACAGTAGCGTTTGCCGAGTGGGCCTCTTTGGGCTGGTGAGCAGATCAATCTATGGTGTCACTCCGTTAACGATGAATCTTCGGTGTCGCTGTTTCTACTCATCGAAAACTTGATCTTTGGGTCGCGTCTGTCGACATTGAAGATCGACAGGTGTCGTTTGGCGCATCCTAAGCACCAAAGGAACAAAGAAGTCGCGTGCAGCATTTCCCCTTAGAAGAGGGCTGGCTTCCCCACACGGGAAATTACGTCGCGTTCGGCGACCGCAGCTTGCTCTCTCCGCAAGCTGCCCTGCAGGGAGGCATCGTGTCCGGAGCGTTTTCCCCTCAGCAGCTTCCCCGCGGACCATTTTGGTCGTATAATACGCTAGTCTTAGAAGATTAATATTGACCGACTAATGATATATTGTGAAACAGGGCCTCTCGCTCCCTCAGACAACCTCTCTGGAAATGTGGGAAACACACGAAGATCATTAACAGCTGGTTCGTTTTCTACTTACTCTTTTACGCAGCGGCAGCTGAGACTGGAGCTAATGGCAGCACGAGACGCACACCAAGGAGGAGAATATTATAAAGCATCAAAACCCCCGCACTCTATCGTGAACAGGTGCCCGTGGAAGAGGAACTGAACCATGGGTGCTGCCATCGTAGCTATTCCCGAGTATATCAAAGCGGGGGCAACGGCGCTCATCCTCGCCAGCCGTCAAGGACACGCAGACGTCGTCAAAAGGTTGCTTTTGCGGACAAGTGGGGCCCGCGCCGCCGATGTGAATGCGGCAAACAACAACGGCAAGACTGCACTCATTTACGCGAGTGAGGCGGGAGAAGAACGCATCGTGAAAGAATTGCTGTCGGCGGGGGCCGTCGTCAACGCCGCCGACACCTACTCCGGCAAGACTGCTCTCTTCGCGGCTTGCAGAGGAAGCGTGGTTGCCATCGTGAAAGAATTGCTGTCGGCGGGGGCGGACGTCAACGCCGCCTGCATCTCCGGCTGGACTGTGCTCATGGCGACCTGCGACAACGGCTGCGAAGCCATCGTGACAGAATTGCTGTCGGCGGGGGCCGACATCAACTCCGCCACCAGCGACGGCAGCACTGCTCTCTTAGTGGCTTGCAGAGAACGCAGAGCTGCCATCGTGACAGAATTGCTGTCGGCGGGGGCCGACGTCAACGCCGCCACCAACACCGGCATGACTGCTCTCTTCGAGGCTTGCAGAAGGAGGCGAGGTGGCCATCGTGAAAGAATTGCTGTTGGCGGGTGCCGATGTCAACGCCGCAGACAACAACGGCATGACTGCTCTCTTCGTGGCTTGCAGAAGAAGAAGGTTGCCATCGTGAAAGAATTGCTGTCGGCGGGGGCCGACGTCAACGCCGCAGACTGCGGCGGCCAGACTGCTCTCTTGCTTGCAGAACAGGCGAGGTGGCCATCGTGAAAGAATTGCTGTCGGCGGGGGCCGACGTCAACGCCGCAGACAACAAGGGCAGGACGGCGCTCATGGAGGCCTGCGAGAACGGCAACGAAACCATCGTGACAGAATTGCTGTCGTGCGGTGCCGATGCAAGGGCTGCGGACAAGCTCGGCGACACAGCACTCGTTTACGCCAGACGGCACGGCCACGCAGGCGTCGTGAAGCAGTTGTTGTCTGTATCGGCTGCAGAGGGCAGGAAGCGGAAGGAGCGGGAGCCTGAGGATCCCGCTGAGGCGGCGGCCCCCGCGGAGCCCGGTATCCTTCAGCGGGTCGTGGAGGGGAGAAGGTGAACTCCCTTTCTCTCAGTTATTCTGTGGGAATCGGACGTCAAACCCAGAGCAGGACAGCACAGCCAGTAGACCAGGAGGAAGGGGGTTGGGGCTACTAGAGAACCAAACTACGGCGGGTGACCTCGACCTTTTAGGCCGAGAAGTACCCCAACGCTCCTCTGCAAGGTTTCCCTCGCTCCGTCTCTCTTTCTGTCTCTTTCTCATTAATGTGATTCCCAAACGACCTGACACGAAGCGCATTGTTCTCCATTGTGTCCCCCTTTTCTATCCTCGCTCGTAGCTGCCGATGAAAGATTGCCCGTGGCGCAAGCGCCTGCGCATGTCTGCGGAGGACGTGGAGATGCTGCGGATGGCGGACCTGCGGGCCCTCGCCCCGACAGACGTGGTCATCGTGGGGCCGGGGCTGCTCCGAGTTTCGTGGTGGACCACAAAGGAGGCGAGCCTCCGTATGAGGGAGTCAGAGGTGACTTACCGGGTCTGGCGAGTGCGGCAGAGCCAAGTAACTTCCTTGCCACCCATGCGTCCGCGCACGAGTTGAGCCTTCACGAAATGACCCCGCGCTCCGGCCAAGTGCATGCCAAAAAATGGGTGGATTATCGCGTCCAGCCGGAACTGATAGAAATAGCTCCTGGCGTCTGCGAGAAACGCCACCGACGAGGCCAGAACGCGGTCGATGACTTCGTGCACGGAAGGAAGCAGCATCGGAGGCGGACGCGCCATGATCGGGTTGAGCTTGAGATATATACCTCCGTGTGCTGCCGGAGTGGCCACCACCGGGTGGGAGACCGGCCAGACGACGCCGACGACGAGAACGAGGCACCTGCACCTCCGGCATCTTACAAGGGTGCCCCCTCAGCGTGCTGTTCCTAAACGCGCTCATCGCGGTCTGGGTGCGGGCCGTGGGGGCGTTAACAACACCGGCCCAGGCGATGGCGTACCTGGACGACATTCATGCAATGTCAGAGTCACGACGGACTTCGCCAACGCGACCGATGGGGCGTCAACGCTGGGAAGTCGTTATTTTACGCCACGAACGCGGACGCTCCGGGAACGCTCACAGTGGCGCTCGGTCAGGCTGACCATGGATCAGTTCGAGGACCGACGTATCCGCGATGCCGGGCGGACCCCATCCAAAGAGGAGGTCCTACAGGTGGTCTCACGAGGCCCCGGCTTGCATACCATGGCCCTCCGGTTCCAGTGGTCGACGGCGTGCCGGTTCGTGGACCTGCAACGGGTCCGGTTGGACCACATGTGGTCGGTGGACAAGCAACAGGTCATGATCCTGTTTGTCGGCGGGAAGACCGACCCGACGTCCCGAGGACAGGGTCTCTTACTGCCACGAAGCGGGGCTTTTCTGACGCCTTTTTGGGAATGGATCACCATCCAACGCCCTGCCAGCGGCCCCAAGGCGTTCGTGTTCCCCAACCTGTCAAGACAGGCTTACAACCGTTTCCTTCAAGGG
Organism: Diplonema papillatum; assembly: GCA_030068145.1. Taxonomy (NCBI): domain Eukaryota; phylum Euglenozoa; class Diplonemea; order Diplonemida; family Diplonemidae; genus Diplonema; species Diplonema papillatum. The sequence continues at coordinate 32,524 of JAPJBO010001447.1, read as the reverse complement.
GAGCTGGGGGTTCCTTCACACAGGATCAGACATGCCGCACTGACTTGGGTGGCTTTTGTGGAAGGAGAGCAAGCAGCGATGTGCGTAGGTCGTCACCTCAACCCCAGGACGACGCGGCTGTACACGCCGCATCACCTTTGGCAGCCGGTCCAGCGGACTGTCCCGGGTACAGCTGCGCTGCAGAAAACCGACTGAACGACCGCCCCGCTAAGCCTCCATTGTGGCCGCGCCACCTGGACAAGATCCTCCAGGGTTACGCCAACGGTTGGTTGGACGCCAGCAGTGGAAAACGCAAGGCTTCCTATGAAGGTGAAATAGCTTCGACGGCTCCGCCGTTCAGTCACGAAGCGCTCTTGCACGATTTTCCCGCTCTCCGGACCAACATGCGATGGTTACTGGATTCCGAGTTCATCGGAAGCATGTTAAAACCGGGTTCGTTCGTATCCGGCCCTGGTCCGCGCAACTCACGAATGAGGCCGCACGTTGAGCGCTTGCTCGCGTTGAAGATCGCTGCGCCGGTCCCCAAGGCGGCTTCTTCCCGCTGGTTTCACGGCGCGTTTACGGTGGACAAACGGGCCCCCGGTCAGCTTCGGTTCATCCTCAGCTGCGAGTCAATCAACCGGGCCACGGCACACGTGCCTTTGCCGCCCTGCGACCTACCCAGCTACGCCACCATCGTGAGTACGGTGCTGTCCCGCAAGTGGGTGGCTGAGTTCGACTTCCGCTCCTTTTTTTTCCAGTTTGCGCTGCCTCCAGAGGTCAGAAAGTATTTCTGTTTCCGTATTGAGGGCAGGCTGTTGTGGATGACGCGCCTGCCGATGGGCTACCGCGCTGCGCCTCAGGCGGCCCCGGCGGTCTCGCTGGAGCTTGCGGTTGCCGCCGCTCAGGGTGTGGACGTTGAGGTTCTCGCGTGATCGATAACGTGTCATTTGTGGCGGACACTGAGGCCGAAGTTATAGAGGCCTCAGCTCGCTTCAAGGCTTTGACTTCGAAGTACGGCTTGACCATCGGGAGCTGGTCCAAGCCTTCTACCCGGGCGGTGCTGCTGGGATTGGAAGTCGACCTCGCAGCAAAGAGATGGCGTGTGGACCCATCCTGGATAGGGAAGGCTGGACCCGTGATGGATCGCATCCGGGAGTGTAGTGAGGCTCCCGTCCGCGTGTGGTGGAAACTGACCGGGTCTCTGCTCTGGCGTCGCCACGTGATGGGGTACCCTCTCCACGAGGTACTTCTCCTCTTGCAGTGGATGTCAACCCTGGCTTCCGGCCGTTCGTCCACCGACAGCGCGTTCTGGGACTCCGTCGCGCCTTGCCCAGCTGCGGTCAAGAGCTGCCTCGTTGCCCAGTGCTCCGACATGCGGGGTAACGCCTGGCGGCAATTGTGTGAACCGGTTTACACTCGTTCGATCGATGTCGTCTCCGACGCCAGCATGTCGGCATGGGCCTTCGTGGCAGACGGGTCCCATGTCTACGGCGGTTTTCCTGCGGAGTTACTCCACGCGGACATCTTCATGAAGGAGCTATACGCCGTCTCGTTCGGGCCGTACAGCACGCGGTCCACGGCCAGTCGAGCGTGGACATCAACCTGCTTTGTGACAACACGGCGGTGATAGGCTGCGTACGCCGCGGCTACACGCTTCGTCAGGATGCGATGCAGCTGCTAAATCTGATCAACAAGAGCTTGGCCTCATCCAGAAGCCGGCTGAATAGCTACGTCCCGTCGCTCCAGAACATCGCGGATCAGTATACAAGACTAAATCGCCCGCAATGTTAGCGCCCAACATCGACAGCCTGCTTCGTCGAGTCCTCGTCAAGTGGGTCGGTTGGTTCTTCCTCGTGTGGCATGCAGTTCATCATATCAGGCGAGCAACCGCCTTTTTGTTTAGTTTTCCGCCGGGTCCCATCCGGAGTTATCAGTCGCTCACGGTAGGAGGGGGGGGGTTCGAATAGGGGCCGCTCGTGCTCCGGTGCCTGTTCTTTTTTGCGACAGCCAATTTCTGCTTCCCTGGAGACAGTATTTGTTACAGCTAAAAAGAACGTTGGCAGCGGTTTAACCAGAACACATGTAGGTTAAATCGCACAAACAAAAGGTCTGAATAGGGGCCGCTCGTGCTCCGGTGTCTATTCTTTTATGCGATAACCAGTTTCTGCTTCCCTGGAGACAGTATTTGTTACAGCTAAACAGAACGTTGGCGGCGGTTTAACCAAATCACATACAGGTTAAATCGCACAAACAAAAGCCTCCTTTGAAATGAGCACAAGGCAGTCCCTCGAGTATTTTGATGCGACGCAGCTGAACAAGGACGACTGCCAACCTGGACCGTAACAGTAGCGTTTGCCGAGTGGGCCTCTTTGGGCTGGTGAACCGGAGGAATTGCAGGAACACCGAAAGGTTGGACGGGGGGTTGCAGATCAATCTATGGTATCACACCGTTAAAGATTAATCTTTGCTGTCGCTGTTTCTACTCATCGAAAATATATCTTTGGGGTCGCGTCTTTCGCCATTGAAGATCGACAGGTGTTACCGTGTCTGCTCGCGATACGTCACGAAGCGCACCATTCCATATCTTTTGGAATTCTTTTGCGCCTTCCCCTCAGCAGCTTCCCCGCGGACCATTTTGGTCGTATAAGACGCTAGTCTTAGAAGATTAATAGACTAATGATATACTGTGCAACAGGGCCTCTTGCTCCCTCACACAACCGCTCCCTCTGGAAATATGGCAAACACACGAAGATCAGTAACAGTTGGGTCGTTTTCTACTTACCCTTTTACGCTGCGGGAGCTGAGACTGGAGCTAATTGCAGCACGAGACGGACACCAATGAGGAGAATATTATAAGGCATCAAAAGTCCCGCACTCTATCGTGAACAGGTGCCCGTGGAAGAGGAACTGAACCATGGGTGCTGCCATCGTAGCTATTCCCGAGTATATCAAAGCGGGGGCAACGGCGCTCATCCTCGCCAGCCGTCAAGGACACGCAGACGTCGTCAAAAGGTTGCTTTTGCAGACAAGTGGAGCCCGCGCTGCCGACGTGAATGCGGCAAACAACGAAGGCAGCACTGCACTCATTTACGCTAGTTCGTCGGGCGAAGAGCGCATCGTGAAAGAATTGCTGTCGGCGGGGGCCGACGTCAACGCCGCCAACAACTCCGGCAAGACTGCTCTCTTCGCGGCTTGCAGAAGAAGCGAGGTGGCCATCGTGAAAGAATTGCTGTCGGCGGGGGCCGACGTCAACGCCGCCACCAGCAACTCCAGCACGACTGCTCTCTTCGCGGCTTGCAGAAGAAGCGAGGTTGCCATCGTGAAAGAATTGCTGTCGGCGGGGGCCGACGTCAACTCCGCCACGAGCGATGGCAGCACTGCTCTCTTAGTGGCTTGCAGAGAAGGCAGAGCTGCCATCGTGACAGAATTGCTGTTGCACGGTGCCGACGCGAACGCTGTAACCTGCACAGGAACGTCTGCGCTTCTTCTGGCCAGTAAGAACGGCAACGAAAGCATCGTGACAGAATTGTTGGCAGCCGGCGCCAACGCAAACGCCGCACAACGGCGGCAGGACTGCGCTCATGGCGGCCAGTGAGAACGGCAATGAAACCATCGTGACCTGAGGATCCCGCTGAGACGGCGGAGCGGGAGCCTGAGGATCCTGCTGAGACGGCGGCCCCCGCGGAGCCCGGTATCCTTCAGCGGGTCGTGGAGGGGAGGTGGTGAACTCCCTTTCTCTCAGTTATACTGTGGGAATCGGACGTCAAACCAGGACAACACGAATTTCTGCGGAGCTGGGGATGCTGTTGAAGGCCTAGCACAATCCAAGGAACAATCGCGACTCTCCGCGGAGGGTGATCAAGTTGTGGATGCCGCGCCTTTGCGCAGTATCGCGTATTGCGAAATGACGCAGATCTGCTGGCAATTCGGGAGGGCAATCCTTGGGTGCTACCTGACTGTTGTCCGTCGCATACTGTTGTCTCTAGAGGAGGCAGAGCTGCCATCGTTACAGAATTGCTGTCGCACGGTGCCGACGCGAACGCTGCAGCCTGCACAGGAACGTCTGTGCTGGTTCCCGACTGTTCTTTGTTCCTGAAACGCGCTTCGCAGGAGTGCTAAGCTTCTCAGCACGTGGTGCTTGCGTATGGGAGCAACTCAGACACCACGTGTTTTCCACTGCACCCTCCACACGCACAGTCCCCTTCCCAACCCGCGCGCCACTTTTTGCAACCATATCCCCCCACGTCCGACGGGAAAACTGTCCCATCCCATTCGCCTTCCGCAACGCCTCGTACTCATCCCCTGTGAGCTTGCAGTAATCGCCCGCCTTGCAAAAAAATGTTCTGCCGGAACACAGGCGGCGCACGGCTCGGGACACCTGGGGCACGGCATAAGGTGGATTCTTGTCTATTTCTTGTGATTTTACCTGGAAATGGGTTAGTTTCATAGTTTTACTAGTGTGATCGCTTGTATTTCTTGTATTGTAGCGTCTATATCTAGTGGTCCCGCTTGTATCTTAGTGATTTTGTGTGTATTTCTAGTGTATTCTTAGTGGTCTGGCTGTATTCTTAGTGTATTCTTAGTGGTTTTTGGATGTATTCTTCGTGCTTTTGTACGTGTTCCCTGGGGGTCCCGAGGTCGGGCCAGGGCCTGGGGTGGTATTTGGACCTTTCTGGTGTTCGGCACGTGCCCATGGGGGCTTCTGAGGGCTGCCAAGCCCCCAGCAATGATGAAACCTGCCAAAACGCACCGTCACGCCCCCGGACCGTCCGGCGGCGGGGGGGTCTCTACCCCCCCACATGCCCATATATATATATATATAGGTGCAACTAGGTGCCGGGACTCACCGCAAGTTCACCGAAGAGGCCCTAACATACGTCCAGGGACCTCGGACCCGCTTCCCCCCAGCGAAGACGGGTCCTCCGGAAAATCCAGAAGAGGATGGCTGACGTAGGGCTCGGCGTACGGCTGGTGGCAGGATGCGGCTGGCGGGCAGCGAGAGTACACTGGCAGAGGGCCAGATTCACCTGTGTTTTGTGTGGGCTACAGCACGTTTACCTCCTTTGATCTTTTGCAGCTAGCAGCCTCCCCACGTATTTCTTACAAAGCAGGTGCTTATACGAAGAAACATAATATACTTCTTCCCCGACTACGACGAGTGTTGAAAGATAAGAAAGTTCGTCGACGGCACAAAACAATGCAGACACCCACCGTTGCTGGCGCGTTTGATATCGAGCAAACCCGCATCTAAATATCGCGCTCAACACTTTGTCGCTAGAGGTCGCGTCCATAGCTTGCTTCCTCCGCAGAGGGCTCCCCCTGCAGGGAGGCATTTTGAGCATCAAAACCCCACACTCAATTGCGAATAGGTGCCTGTGGAAGAGGAACTGAACCATGGGGACTACCATCGCAGCTATTCCCTGGTATACCAGAGCGGGGGCAACGGCGCTCATCCTCGCCAGCAGTCAAGGACACGCAGACGTCGTCAAAAGGTTGCTTTTGCGGACAAGTGGGGCCCGCGCCGCCGACGTGAATGCGGCAAACAACGACGGCGACACTGCACTAATTTGCGCGAGTCGGTTGGGCAGGGAACACATCGTGAAAGAATTGCTGTCGGCGGGGGCCAACGTCAACGCCGCAGACAACAACGGCTCGACTGCTCTCTTAACGGCTTGCGAAGGAGGCGAGGTGGCCATCGTGAAAGAATTGCTGTCGGCAGGGGGCGACGTCAACGCCGCCAGCAACTCCGGCACGACTGCTCTCTTCGCGGCTTGCACAAGAGGCCACATGGCCATCGTGAAAGAATTGCTGTCGGCAGGGGCCGACGTCAACGCCGCCAACAACTTCGGCTGGACTGCTCTCTTAACGGCTTGCAGAAGCAGCGAGGTGGCCATCGTGAAAGAATTGCTGTCGGCAGAGGCCGACGTCAACGCCGCCAACAACTTGGGCTGGACTGCTCTCTTCGCGGCTTGCACAAGAGGCGAGGTGGCCATCGTGAAAGAATTGCTGTCGGCGGGGGCCGTCGTCAACGCCGCAGACAACAACGGCATGACTGCGCTCATGGCGGCCAGCGAGAACGGCAACGAAGCCATCGTGACAGAATTGCTGTCGTGCGGTGCCGATGCAAGGGCTGCGGACAATCGCGGCGACACAGCACTCGTTTACGCCAGAAGGCACGGCCAGGGCTTCGCAGGCGTCGTGAAACACTTGTTGTCTGTATCGGCTGCAGAGGGCAGGAAGCAAGAACCAAACTACGGCGAGTGACCTCGACCTGTAAGGCCGAGAAGTACCCCAACGCTCCTCTGCAAGTTTTCCCTCGCTCCATCTCTCTTTCCAAAACTACGCATTTCTTTCTCTTTCTCATTATTGTGATTCCCAAACGACCTGACACGAAGCGCATTGTTCTCCATTGTGTTCCCCTTTTCTATCCTCGCTTCTAGCTGCCGATGAAAGATTCCTCGCGGCGCAAGCGCCTGCGCATGACTGCGGAGGACGTGGAGACGGCGGAAGGGCCGCCCGTCGATGCGACCGCGGACGGGCCAGAGCAGGACGACCACCGGCATTCGGATTAGGACCCCTCAGCACTAGGAGCCTTCCGGCGTTTCTTTCTCAGTTATACTGTGGGATGGAGTTACCATTGTTATCCAACTGGGCCCAAAAGGCACCTTCCCCGCGTAGATTGCCACCGATTTAATGAGCCGTCTGCAGACCCACTGTTAATCCATTTACTCTGAGACTTGCATGGCTTAATATCCTTGAAGCAAGCATATGACTACTGGCAGGATCAACGGGGATCCGGAGGGCACCGCCCCCCGGCCGAACAGTACGGTTCAGCGACACAGTTTGTGCAGTCCCTGAGGATCTTGCGATTCATCGAGGGAATTCCACAAGGCATTACGAACGAACTTCAGGTTCCTTTGGGCTGGCTGGCGGGGAAAGTCTTTTCCTCCCACCCTCCCTGCTGTTTGTATTCGAGGCCGTGCGGCCCCTGTTACCCTCGCGCGAGGGTTATCACTAGCTTTGTTTCCGCCGCTTTAGTGGCGAGGTCCGGGAGATTTGGGGTTCCCACCCTCCGTCCCCCCGTGACCTCCTGGGATAGCCTATTCTCTCACACATGGTGGCTATCTCGGGAGGCTACCCCATTGTACGTTAGACCCCCTTTTCTGTATTCCAGTGAAACTTGCAGTAGCAGCATTCTCCTCATGCAGGAGTGAGTAGCCGACGGAGAATTCCCGCTGAGACGGCGGCCCCCGCGGAGCCCGGTATCCTTCAGCGGGTCGTGGAGGGGAGAAGGTGAACTCCCTTTCTCTCAGTTATACTGTGGGAATCAGACGTCAAACCCAGAGCATGACAACACAGCTAGTAAGCCAGGGGTTGGGGCTACTCGAGAACCAAACTACGGCGGGTGACCTCGACCTTTTAGGCCGAGAAGTACCCCAACGCTCCTCTGCAAGGTTTCCTTCGCTCCAACTCTGTTTCTTTCTCTTTCTCATTATTGTGATTCCCAAACGACCTGACACGAAGCGCATTGTTCTCCATTGTGTCCCCCTTTTCTATCCTCGCTCGTAGCTGCCGATGAAAGATTCCCCGCGGCGCAAAGCGCCTGCGCATGTCTGCGGAGGACGTGGAGATGGCGAAAGGGCCGGCCGTCGATGCGACCGCGGACGGGCCAGAGCAGGACGGCCACCGCCATTCGGATTAGGACCCCTCAGCATGAGGAGCTTTCCGGCTTTTCTTTTAAAATAAACGGAAACGTTTCCGTTTCCTTATTTCGAAAACGTGAAAGAAATGGCGTTTCCTTCCAAGACGGTGCAGTAGTAAACTAGTAAAGTGTCCCTTTTGGTGTTACCCACAATGCTGAATATAGAAGTTTGATAGAAGTTGTATGGAGTAGGGGGTGTCACTTTTTATTGTTATAATGATGGTGCACAACGCTGACGTTTTCTTGAGCCAAACTCCCGTTTTCTGCGCGCAAGCCCAACTGCGGTTATAGTTCGCGCTGCACGGGGCCTTTGGACCCATTTCGGGCGTGGTAAAGACACTGGCCTTGCCCCTGCAAGCCGCGAAGAGAGCAGTCATGCCGGAGTTGTCTGCGGCGCTGACGTTCGGCCGTATCGGTGGCCGAACGGGGTCAGCGGCTAGGAGCGATGCTCGCAGTGCTGTGCCGCCTATGCGAGACTCTGAAGCTGCCCTCGCCGCTGCCGACGGCGAGACTGGAGAGGGTGAAGAGCCTCCACACGCTCGGTGTGCCGCGGGTGATCGGCGGGCTGCAGGTACGTCCCGTCTTCGCGGCGGGCGCGGAAACGGCGGCTGTCCTGGAGGCCTGTGCCACGCGTGCCCTGCCCGTCGGTGGGCTGACAAGCCAAGTGTGGGGTAGGGACGTGTTCCCGCAGTACGACTCGGCTCTACGCGCTGAGCGCGCTCAGAAGTGGGAGGTGCGGAGGCCAGTGCTGACACGCTCTGCGCACCCAGTGCTGGTGCCCGCGTCGCAGGCCATGACGCGAGGGCGTTTTCAGGTCTGCGACAAGTGCGCGAAGAAGAAGTGTCCGTTGTGCGCCTCGAGCTCACAGCGCACGCCGGAGCAGTGTTGCCGGGACCACCACGAGCCCGGTGACGGTGTCCTCACGCAATGCTGCGGAGCGCACCACCTGACGCGTTGCGGCGGCTGCGCCAATGCCTCCGTGTGCTGCCGGAGTGGCCACCACCGGGCGGGAGACCGGCCGGACGACGCCGACGACGAGAACGAGGCACCTGCACCTCCGGCGGGACCTCAACCGGCACCGGCAGCGCCCCGACGCGGGCTCCGACGCAAACGCGGGGAGACGAGCGAGGAATCCTCCGGCTCCGGCCAGGGAGACTCACCAACGATCGATCGCGCTGCGCCGCTGCGGCGGCGTGCTGCGGAGGACCCTTCCGTCCCACGCACCCCCCCAGCGCGGCGGCGCCGACGCACTCAACTGCCAACGCCGCAACTCCGGGCCAACACCCCCGCCCGACGAACGCCGCCCAATGCGCAGCCCCCGGCTGCGTCCATCCGACGCGCGAACCGACGCAAACGCGAAGAAACGAGCGAAGGGTCATCCAACGATGGCTCCGGCCGGGAGGCCACAATGACACCCACTCGTAGGCCGCCTCCGCGGCGACGTAACAGACGCGTTCCATCTGCTGTGACGTAGACACGGAGTGTGCATAGTGCGTTGCTCAGGGTAGTCGGAGGCCTGACAATCACACTAATGCAACAAATTTACACAATTGCTGTCGGTGGGGGCCGACGTCAACGCCTCAGAAAACGACGGCACAACTGCTCTCCTCGCGGCTTGCAGAAACAGCGAGGTAGCCATCGTGAAAGAATTGCTGTCGGCGGGGGCCGACGTCAACGCCTCAGAAAACGACGGCAGGACTGCTCTCTTTGCTGCGGCTTGCAGAAGAAGCAAGGTTGCCATCGTAAAAGAATTGCTGTCGGCGGGAGCCGACGTCAACGCCGCAGACAACAACGACTGGACTGCGCTCATGGAGGCCTGCAACTACGGCAACAAAACCATCGCGACAGAATTGCTGTCGTGCGGTGCCGATGCAAGGGCTGCGTACAGGTACGGCAACACAGCACTCGTTTGCGCCAGACGGCATAGCCACGCAGGTGTCGTGAAACACTTGTTGTCTGTATCGGCTGCACAGGGCAGGAAGCGGAAGGAGCGGGAGCCTGAGGATCCTGCTGAGACGGCGGCCCCCGCGGAGCCCGGTATCCTTCAGCGGGTCGTGGAGGGGAGAAGGTGAACTCCCTTTCTCTCAGATATACTGTGGGAATAGGACGTCGAACCCAGAGCAGGACAACACAGCCAGTAAACCAGGAGGAAGGGGGTTGGGGCTACTCGAGAACCAAACTACGGCGGGTGACCTCGACCTTTTAGGCCGAGAAGTACCCCAACGCTCCTCTGCAAGGGTTCCCTCGCTCCGTCTCTCTTTCTTTCTCTTTCTCATTAATGTGATTCCCAAACGACCTGACACGAAGCGCATTGTTCTCCATTGTGTCCCCCTTTTCTATCCTCGCTCGTAGCTGCCGATGAAAGATTGCCCGTGGCGCAAGCGCCTGCGCATGTCTGCGGAGAACGTGGAGATGGCGGAAGGGCCGGCCGTCGATGCGACCGCGGACGGGCCAGAGCAGGACGGCCACTGCCATTCGGATTAGGACCCCATGCGCCTTGACGTTGTCTGCGTGAACCCTCTTGCCGTCAGCGCTTCCTCCGCTCCCGGGAGTAGGGCAGAACGGAAGGACTCCCAAGAACGAATCACATCCAGCACGCCGCGCAGCAAACCCTGCCTGTCCAAAGCTGACAACCTGTCTAGGTCCATGAACGACGACGAGTTGGGCGCGAGGTCCTCTCCTGTTCTGCGTTGCGACGAGAGTCGTTGACAAGGAGATCGCCTCCGTACACGACACCAACAAACGGGGTGAACGTAGAGGGCGGTAGCTCCACGTCGGGGATCCTCCCCGGCCCCGGAGAAATCGCCGCTAGCAGGTCGGGGACTTTCCTCTTCGGTAGCTTGAACGGGAAGGGCGGAAGGCTATAGGAGACTCGCTGATGCCTCCGCGGTGTTCCGGACGAGCGGAACCTCGGCTTCCGAAAGGTACCGCATCAGAACGCTCTGAACTCACTATCAGGTCGACCCCGCTCCTCAACAGGTGGAAAAGGGCGCCCGCCGGAGAGAATGGCCGGTGAGGGAGAGGTTGGCGCGCTTCAGCGCGGACACAACCCGCCGAAAAGGCATGTTTGGAAACATGAGGCGGCCGGGCGGAGTCTGAGACACCAGCGAGCGAAGCTCCTGGTCCTGAGCTGGCGGAAGAATCACGCCCGTAACCTGACCTAGGCGGAAAGGATCCGACTCCGAACCAACCGAGTTTACCGCCCAGAAACCGGCACCCTCGGTGATGTGTTCGGCCTTCCTCGTCAGGACGTCGTCCACGCGCGCAGCCCCCTGCCATGCCAAGGCCAAAGCAACTCGCACACCGGGATCCGACTCCAAACGAACAGCATGATGCAGTTCGTCCTTCGTCACCGGGGGGACGGCCTGCTTCGATGGCTTCATCGCGCCCGCCCGTTTCAGAGACCTGACAAAATCCCTGACGAGCTGGCTGTCGACAGGTCGTCCCAAACGCTTCTCGGCTGACTGAACGTTCACGACGTACTGCACCCGCCGAAGCTGCGCAGATATCCCCGCGGGCAAGCAGCCGGGTCACAAACAGGACCAGCACCGTCGGGATGTCGAGGGGACCGTCGGACACCGCTTCCCAGTGGCGCCGGAACTCCACAAAACGGCGGTACACGGAGTGGATTCCGCGACGCGTGGAGAGAGCAAGGACCCCTATGTACGTGTTTGCGGTCCGGACAAGACGTTCCCGCTCGCCGGGGGAGAGCGGGGGCTCCGACAGGAGAGGACGCCCGCGTCGCCCCGCCACAGGAGGTGGGAAACGGTCCAAGGCACCCACTGCCTGGCCCTCCCCTTGGTTGAGGTTGCCCGCTGAGGTAGCTGGGAGTCGGGATGAGCTTCGCCCGAGTGTTGGGTGCGGGACTTCGGGCTGCGCTTCCTGGACGGCTTGGGGGGCTGTTCCTCGGGTTTCTGCAGGGCCTGAAAGACGTTCCGAAGATACGGAGGGAACCCGGCCTGGTGCTGGTGGCGGTGTTGGAGGCCGCCGGCCAAAGACCAGCAGGCCTTCAAGACCGTCTTCAGGACCATCATGCGGTGGATGGTGTCCCACCCCAGCTGTACCAGGGCGTCGGGGTCGGAGGAGTCGTCCATCAGGCGCATGTGCATGTGGACGTTGCGTGGCTGAGCAGGTGTCCTGCGTCGTTGGCGATGCTCGGGACGGCGTCGACTGCTCTGGACCGACCCGCTTCCCCCCAGCGAAGACGGGTCCTCCGGAAAATCCGGAAGAGGATGGCTGACGTAGGGCTGGCGGGGCTCGGCGTACGGCTGGTGGCAGAGGATGCGGCTGGCGGGCAGCGAGAGTACACTGGCAGAGGGCCAGATTCACCTAACCTAAAAGTATACGACAACTTCTGATTCTGCAGACACGAATTGCATTCCTCGGACAGCAGGTCGACTTCTTCGGCTTCGTCTCTGTCGTCGTCGTCGGAAGTCTCGTCGGCGCCTCTTGTGGCAACCCTGGCGGGTAAGCCCATGAAGGTATACCAAAGCTATAGGACATATAAGACAACTCTTTAAACAATGTCGGACATGTAAGACAACTTTTGAAAGTATCTCGGACATGTAAGACAACTTCTGAAACTATGTCGGACAGATAAGACAACCTTTGAAACTATGTCGGACATGTAAGAAACCCTTTGAAACTATGTCGGACATATAAGACAACCTTTGAAGTTATGTCGGACATGTAAGAAACCCTTTGAAACTATGTCGGACATATAAAACAACCTTTGAATCTATGTCGGACGTGCACGACAGTTCTGAAACTATGTCGGACATGTAAGACAACTTTCAAAACTATTTCGGACATATAAGACAACTCTGAAACTATGTCGGACATGCTCAGAAACTGTGTCGGACACGGTTAGACGCTTGTGAAACTATGTCGGACATATAAGGCAACTTCTGAAACTATGTTGGACATGCTCGGAAACTGTGTCGGACACGGTTAGACAACTCTGAAACTATGTCGGACATATAAGACAACTTTTGAAACTATGTCGGACACACATGACAATTTTGAAACTATGTCGGACATATAACAGGTTGAATTAAACTTTCCACAATCACGAAACTTTCTCGGACATATAAGACAACTCCTGAAACTATGCCGGACATATAAGACAGTTTGTTCTTATTTAAATGACATACTGTGAAACAGGGCCTCTCGCTCCCTCACACAACCGCTCTCTCTGGAAATGTGGCAAACGAACGAAGATCAGTAACAGTTGGTTCGTTTTCTATTTACCCTTTACGCAGCGGCAGCTGAGACTGGACCTAGTTGCAGCACGAGACGCACACCAATGAGGAGAATATTATAAGGCATCAAAAACCCCGCACTCTATCGTGAACAGGTGCCCGTGGAAGAGGAACTGAACCATGGGGACTACCATCGCATCTATTTCCGAGGATACCAAAGCGGGGGCCACAGGGCTCATCCTTGCCAGCAGTCAAGGACACGCAGACGTCGTCAAAAGGTTGCTTTTGCAGACAAGTGGGGCCCGCGCCGCCGACGTGAATGCGGCAAACGATGACGGCGACACTGCACTCATTTGTGCGATTGAGCTCGGCAGGGAACACATCGTGAAAGAATTGCTGTCGGCGGGGGCCGACGTCAACGCCGCAGACAACAACGGCTGGACTGCTCTCTCCGCGGCTTGCACAAGAGGCGAGGTGGCCGTCGTGAAAGAATTGCTGTCGGCGGGAGCCGACGTCAACGCCGCCACCGACAACGGCACGACTGCTCTCTTGCTGGCTTGCACAAGAGGCGAGGTGGCCGTCGTGAAAGAATTGCTGTCGGCGGGGGCCGACGTCAACGCCGCAGACTACTCCGGCCAGACTGCTCTCTTCGTGGCTTGCAGAAGAAGCGAGATGGCCATCTTGAAAAAATTGCTGTCGGCGGGGGCCGACGTCAACGCCGCAGACAACTTCGGCTGGACTGCTCTCTTCGTGGCTTGCAGTAGCAGCAAGGTGGCCATCGTGAAAGAATTGCTGTCGGCGGGGGCCGACGTCAACGCCGCACACAACTCCGGCACGACTGCTCTCTTCGGGGCTTGCGGAAGAGGCGAGGTGGCCATCGTGAAAGAATTGCTGTTGGCGGGGGCCGTCGTCAACTCCGCAGACAACTCCGGCACGACTGCTCTCTTCGAGGCTTGCGGAGCAGGCGAGGTGGCCATCGTGAAAGAATTGCTGTCGGCGGGGGCTGACGTCAACGCCGCAGACTACGGCGGCCAGACTGCTCTCTGCAGGGCTTGCAGAACAGGCGAGGTGGCCATCGTGAAAGAATTGCTGTCGGCGGGGGCCGTCGTCAACGCCGCAGACAACAAGGGCAGGACGGCGCTCATGGAGGCCTGCGAGAACGGCTACGAAACCATCGCGACAGAATTGCTGTCGCACGGTGCCGATGCAAGGGCTGAGGACATATTCGGCGACACAGCACTTGCTTTAGCCACACGTTTCGGCCACGCAGGCGTCGTGAAACACTTGTGTTCTGTATAGGCTGCACAGGGCAGGAAGCGGAAGGAGAGGGAGCCTGAGGATCCCGCTGAGACGGCGGCCCCCGCGGAGCCCGGTATCCTTCAGCGGGTCGTGGAGGGGAGGTGGTGAACTCCCTTTCTCTCAGTAATTCTGTGGGAATCGGACGTCAAACCCAGAGCAGGACAACACAGCCAGTAAACCAGGAGGAAGGGGGTTGGGGCTACACTACGGCAGGTGACCTCGACCTTTTAGGCCGAGAAGTACCCCAACGCTCCTCTGCAAGGTTTCCTTCGCTCTCTCTCTCTCTTTCTGTCTCTTTCTCATTATTGTGATTCCCAGACCACCTGACACGAAGCGCATTGTTCTCCATTGTGTCCCCCTTTTCCATCCTCGCTCGTAGCTGCCGATGAAAGATTCCCCGCGGCGCAAGCGCCTGCGCATGTCTGCGGAGGACGTGGAGATGGCGGAAGGAAGGACGTGAAAGAAATGGCGTTTCCATCCAAGACGGTACAGTAGTAAACTTCCTTTTTTGGTGTTACCCACAATGCTGAATATAGAAGTTTGATAGAAGTTGTATGGAGTAGGGGGTGTCACTTTTTATTGTTATAATGATGGTGCACAACGCTGACGTTTTCTTGAGCCCAACTCCCGTTTTCTGCGCGCAAGCCCAACTGCGGTTATAGTTCGCGCTGCACGGGGCCTTTGGACCCATTTCGGGCGTCAACACCTCCAGTACTTTCTGACCACCTGTGATGTTCATCTTGGCAAGAGACCAATGTGCAAGGGACCTTGCGTTTCTTGGGCTGGTGCACTGGTTGGCTCGCCTCGGCCTTTCCCTGCCACCAGCAGAATTTATATTTTTTTTTTTTTGCGCATTTGAGGTGCGCAAAAGACCCCCTGTATTATCCTATGAAAATGCAAAGGAGTGGCAGAGTGAGCGGGCGCCGGCCTTCAGGCCTATCGGCCCGGGTTCGAACCCCGCCCCTCATTGTTTTCGAGGTTTGTTGGGTTTCGAGGTCTAATGCGCCCGAATTTGTGTTTTTTGCGGAGTTCTCGCGGTATTTGGGCACCACGGGAAAGGAGTCCGGGTCTCCCGCGCTAAACTTGCTACCACATGCCGAACTCAGCCGCGAGTCAGCGTCACCAGAGCTCGAACTTTGCTTTGCTTCACCAGAACTTAGCTGCTTTTGGTTCACTGGAACTTTGCTTCGCCCGAACTCAGCTGCGCCCGAACTTTGCTTCACCAGAAATTTGCATCACCCAAACTTAGCATCGCCCGAACTTAGCTTCGCCCGAACTTTACTGTTTCCCGAACATTAATTGCTGCCTCCAGTCTTGCCCCGCGCCGGCCTTTAGCCGAGCGCACGTACTTGATATGGTTGCATGGCATGGCAGGGTTTGAATCAGTGCCAGTCATCCTGGATGATAATCGCATTCCAATCGTTGTTCAGAGTGTCGAAGAACACCACATCATTTTCCATCAGAGCATCGAGTATCTGCTGTCTCATCCAACCAGGCTTGGAAGTACTCCTGGTACGTCTACACCCTCCCAGAAAAGGAGGTGAACCATGGGGCTGCCGTCGCCGCTATTCCAAAGCGGGGGGCCACGGGGCTGTATCCTCGCCAGCCGTCAAGGACACGTATATACCCCATGACCAGACAGCCTCAAGGAGGCTCTCAAATTGCGGACGGCATCCAAACCCCAAATTCAGGTGCCTGTGGAAAAGGAACTGAACCATGGGGACTACCATCGCATCTATTTCCGAGTATACCAAAGCGGGGGCCACAGGGCTCATCCTTGCCAGCAGTCAAGGACACGCAGACGTCGTCAAAAGGTTGCTTTTGCAGACAAGTGGGGCCCGCGCCGCCGACGTGAATGCGGCAAACGATGACGGCGACACTGCACTCATTTGCGCGAGTGAGCTCGGCAGGGAACACATTGTGAAAGAATTGCTGTCGGCGGGGGCCAACGTCAACGCCGCAGACAACGACGGCACGACTGCACTCATTTACGCAAGTACGACCCGCAAGGAACGTGTCGTGAAAGAATTGCTGTCGGCGGGGGCCGACGTCAACGCCGCAGACAACAACGGCTGGACTGCTCTCTCCGCGGCTTGCACAAGAGGCGAGGTGGCCGTCGTGAAAGAATTGCTGTCGGCGGGAGCCGACGTCAACGCCGCCACCGACAACGGCACGACTGCTCTCTTGCTGGCTTGCACAAGAGGCGAGGTGGCCTTCGTGAAAGAATTGCTGTCGGCGGGGGCCGACGTCAACGCCGCAGACTCCTCCGGCCAGACTGCTCTCTTCGTGGCTTGCAGAAGAAGCGAGATGGCCATCTTGAAAAAATTGCTGTCGGCGGGGGCCGACGTCAACGCCGCAGACAACTTCGGCTGGACTGCTCTCTTCGTGGCTTGCAGTAGCAGCAAGGTGGCCATCGTGAAAGAATTGCTGTCGGCGGGGGCCGACGTCAACGCCGCACACAACTCCGGCACGACTGCTCTCTTCGGGGCTTGCGGAAGAGGCGAGGTGGCCATCGTGAAAGAATTGCTGTTGGCGGGGGCCGTCGTCAACTCCGCAGACAACTCCGGCACGACTGCTCTCTTCGAGGCTTGCGGAGCAGGCGAGGTGGCCATCGTGAAAGAATTGCTGTCGGCGGGGGCTGACGTCAACGCCGCACACTACGGCGGCCAGACTGCTCTCTGCAGGGCTTGCAGAACAGGCGAGGTGGCCATCGTGAAAGAATTGCTGTCGGCGGGGGCCGTCGTCAACGCCGCAGACAACAAGGGCAGGACGGCGCTCATGGAGGCCTGCGAGAACGGCTACGAAACCATCGCGACAGAATTGCTGTCGCACGGTGCCGATGCAAGGGCTGAGGACATATTCGGCGACACAGCACTTGCTTTAGCCACACGTTTCGGCCACGCAGGCGTCGTGAAACACTTGTGTTCTGTATAGGCTGCACAGGGCAGGAAGCGGAAGGAGAGGGAGCCTGAGGATCCCGCTGAGACGGCGGCCCCCGCGGAGCCCGGTATCCTTCAGCGGGTCGTGGAGGGGAGGTGGTGAACTCCCTTTCTCTCAGTAATTCTGTGGGAATCGGACGTCAAACCCAGAGCAGGACAACACAGCCAGTAAACCAGGAGGAAGGGGGTTGGGGCTACACTACGGCAGGTGACCTCGACCTTTTAGGCCGAGAAGTACCCCAACGCTCCTCTGCAAGGTTTCCTTCGCTCTCTCTCTCTCTTTCTGTCTCTTTCTCATTATTGTGATTCCCAGACCACCTGACACGAAGCGCATTGTTCTCCATTGTGTCCCCCTTTTCCATCCTCGCTCGTAGCTGCCGATGAAAGATTCCCCGCGGCGCAAGCGCCTGCGCATGTCTGCGGAGGACGTGGAGATGGCGGAAGGAAGGACGTGAAAGAAATGGCGTTTCCATCCAAGACGGTACAGTAGTAAACTTCCTTTTTTGGTGTTACCCACAATGCTGAATATAGAAGTTTGATAGAAGTTGTATGGAGTAGGGGGTGTCACTTTTTATTGTTATAATGATGGTGCACAACGCTGACGTTTTCTTGAGCCCAACTCCCGTTTTCTGCGCGCAAGCCCAACTGCGGTTATAGTTCGCGCTGCACGGGGCCTTTGGACCCATTTCGGGCGTCAACACCTCCAGTACTTTCTGACCACCTGTGATGTTCATCTTGGCAAGAGACCAATGTGCAAGGGACCTTGCGTTTCTTGGGCTGGAGCACTGGTTGGCTCGCCTCGGCCTTTCCCTGCCACCAGCAGAATTTATATTTTTTTTTTTTTGCGCATTTGAGGTGCGCAAAAGACCCCCTGTATTATCCTATGAAAATGCAAAGGAGTGGCAGAGTGAGCGGGCGCCGGCCTTCAGGCCTATCGGCCCGGGTTCGAACCCCGCCCCTCATTGTTTTCGAGGTTTGTTGGGTTTCGAGGTCTAATGCGCCCGAATTTGTGTTTTTTGCGGAGTTCTCGCGGTATTTGGGCACCACGGGAAAGGAGTCCGGGTCTCCCGCGCTAAACTTGCTACCACATGCCGAACTCAGCCGCGAGTCAGCGTCACCAGAGCTCGAACTTTGCTTTGCTTCACCAGAACTTAGCTGCTTTTGGTTCACTGGAACTTTGCTTCGCCCGAACTCAGCTGCGCCCGAACTTTGCTTCACC
This sequence comes from Diplonema papillatum, assembly GCA_030068145.1. Lineage (NCBI taxonomy): Eukaryota > Euglenozoa > Diplonemea > Diplonemida > Diplonemidae > Diplonema > Diplonema papillatum. The sequence continues at coordinate 14,182 of JAPJBO010001447.1, read as the reverse complement.
AGAAATTTGCATCACCCAAACTTAGCAAACTTAGCTTCGCCCGAACTTTACTGTTTCCCGAACATTAATTGCTGCCTCCAGTCTTGCCCCGCGCCGGCCTTTAGCCGAGCGCACGTACTTGATATGGTTGCATGGCATGGCAGGGTTTGAATCAGTGCCAGTCATCCTGGATGATAATCGCATTCCAATCGTTGTTCAGAGTGTCGAAGAACACCACATCATTTTCCATCAGAGCATCGAGTATCTGCTGTCTCATCCAACCAGGCTTGGAAGTACTCCTGGTACGTCTACACCCTCCCAGAAAAGGAGGTGAACCATGGGGCTGCCGTCGCCGCTATTCCAAAGCGGGGGGCCACGGGGCTGTATCCTCGCCAGCCGTCAAGGACACGTATATACCCCATGACCAGAGCCTCAAGGAGGCTCTCAAATTGCGGACGGCATCCAAACCCCAAATTCAGGTGCCTGTGGAAAAGGAACTGAACCATGGGGACTACCATCGCATCTATTTCCGAGTATACCAAAGCGGGGGCCACAGGGCTCATCCTTGCCAGCAGTCAAGGACACGCAGACGTCGTCAAAAGGTTGCTTTTGCAGACAAGTGGGGCCCGCGCCGCCGACGTGAATGCGGCAAACGATGACGGCGACACTGCACTCATTTGCGCGAGTGAGCTCGGCAGGGAACACATTGTGAAAGAATTGCTGTCGGCGGGGGCCAACGTCAACGCCGCAGACAACGACGGCACGACTGCACTCATTTACGCAAGTACGACCCGCAAGGAACGTGTCGTGAAAGAATTGCTGTCGGCGGGGGCCGACGTCAACGCCGCAGACAACAACGGCTGGACTGCTCTCTCCGCGGCTTGCACAAGAGGCGAGGTGGCCGTCGTGAAAGAATTGCTGTCGGCGGGAGCCGACGTCAACGCCGCCACCGACAACGGCACGACTGCTCTCTTGCTGGCTTGCACAAGAGGCGAGGTGGCCTTCGTGAAAGAATTGCTGTCGGCGGGGGCCGACGTCAACGCCGCAGACTCCTCCGGCCAGACTGCTCTCTTCGTGGCTTGCAGAAGAAGCGAGATGGCCATCTTGAAAAAATTGCTGTCGGCGGGGGCCGACGTCAACGCCGCAGACAACTTCGGCTGGACTGCTCTCTTCGTGGCTTGCAGTAGCAGCAAGGTGGCCATCGTGAAAGAATTGCTGTCGGCGGGGGCCGACGTCAACGCCGCACACAACTCCGGCACGACTGCTCTCTTCGGGGCTTGCGGAAGAGGCGAGGTGGCCATCGTGAAAGAATTGCTGTTGGCGGGGGCCGTCGTCAACTCCGCAGACAACTCCGGCACGACTGCTCTCTTCGAGGCTTGCGGAGCAGGCGAGGTGGCCATCGTGAAAGAATTGCTGTCGGCGGGGGCTGACGTCAACGCCGCACACTACGGCGGCCAGACTGCTCTCTGCAGGGCTTGCAGAACAGGCGAGGTGGCCATCGTGAAAGAATTGCTGTCGGCGGGGGCCGTCGTCAACGCCGCAGACAACAAGGGCAGGACGGCGCTCATGGAGGCCTGCGAGAACGGCAACGAAACCATCGCGGCAGAGTTGCTGTCGCACGGTGCCGATGCAAGGGCTGAGGACATATTCGGCGACACAGCACTTGCTTTAGCCAGACGTTTCGGCCACGCAGGCGTCGTGAAACACTTGTGTTCTGTATAGGCTGCACAGGGCAGGAAGCGGAAGGAGAGGGAGCCTGAGGATCCCGCTGAGACGGCGGCCCCCGCGGAGCCCGGTATCCTTCAGCGGGTCGTGGAGGGGAGGTGGTGAACTCCCTTTCTCTCAGTAATTCTGTGGGAATCGGACGTCAAACCCAGAGCAGGACAACACAGCCAGTAAACCAGGAGGAAGGGGGTTGGGGCTACACTACGGCAGGTGACCTCGACCTTTTAGGCCGAGAAGTACCCCAACGCTCCTCTGCAAGGTTTCCTTCGCTCTCTCTCTCTCTTTCTGTCTCTTTCTCATTATTGTGATTCCCAGACCACCTGACACGAAGCGCATTGTTCTCCATTGTGTCCCCCTTTTCCATCCTCGCTCGTAGCTGCCGATGAAAGATTCCCCGCGGCGCAAGCGCCTGCGCATGTCTGCGGAGGACGTGGAGATGGCGGAAGGAAGGACGTGAAAGAAATGGCGTTTCCATCCAAGACGGTACAGTAGTAAACTTCCTTTTTTGGTGTTACCCACAATGCTGAATATAGAAGTTTGATAGAAGTTGTATGGAGTAGGGGGTGTCACTTTTTATTGTTATAATGATGGTGCACAACGCTGACGTTTTCTTGAGCCCAACTCCCGTTTTCTGCGCGCAAGCCCAACTGCGGTTATAGTTCGCGCTGCACGGGGCCTTTGGACCCATTTCGGGCGTCAACACCTCCAGTACTTTCTGACCACCTGTGATGTTCATCTTGGCAAGAGACCAATGTGCAAGGGACCTTGCGTTTCTTGGGCTGGTGCACTGGATGGCTCGCCTCGGCCTTTCCCTGCCACCAGCTCACAAGGGTGTTGTCCTGGCCGGCTGGCTGGACTGACTGGCGACTGGCTGGCCGGCTGGCTGGGCGACTGACTCCGTTTTGCATCACAGCCGCGCCAAAAACGACGGGCCACCGGCGTTGCTGACGTGGTCACCGTATTTCAAAACAGCCGCGGCAATCGCGCCATGCACTGCTCGTAAGCGCCCAGTGCTATCTGGGAGAGGACTGGTGCGGCTTCCGCTGCCATCTTTCCTTGTTCACGATCATCCTGAACGTACATGACATTGTTATGTGCAGATTTGTTCCTTCCCTGGTTCATCCGTTTAACCCCAAAACTCCGAGCTCTCAACTTTTCCCTATTTATTTGGTCGAAATCCAAGCACAGAAGTTCGGCCCCCTCCTTAGCGGTTTCGAGGCCCTTCGAGGGTGCACTTGAAGCTTGTGTGACGGGGTTGTGGCACTGTGCTGCCTCCGACTCAAGCTTTGCAAGCTGTCGTTGACCATCACGTTCCTGGACCAGGAGCGGCCTTTTTCTTCTTCGTCTCCCCCTCCACACTCCGTCAAAATGAGCACAAGGCAGTCCCTCGAGTATTTATCGGCTCGGTGAACGGGGCCGGTCCAGGGACCCTCCACCTCAGTGTCCGCTCGAAAAGTGTGAGGACGGCCTACCATGGCCGAAACCACCAATGACCAACAACCAAGGTACCCACCGATCCTCTTACCGCGTGTAACCACCACTCTTACGACACTCAGAGCACAAAGGATATCTTCCCACAACGACGAAGGTCACCCGGAGACTTTGAAACCCCGGCAGCACGGTAACGGGTGCGTGTCGAGTGGAGGAAATGACACGGTGGAACTCCTACGGCTATGGTACCTTGTGAGTCCCATCAACGACTTAAGCTGCGGCGACTCAGGGGTCCTCTCCGGGAGGTGGCGCCAGGGCGTTCGCTCCTTGTGTTGTCTAGGTGCGCCGGCGAGTGTCTACTCACAGTTCACGCTTTGCGGCTGGTCGGAAGGCAGAGTGCGCCTGCAACAGTTGGACCGAGGCCGTGCCTGGGTACCCGCAAGACGTGCCCGACTTTCAACGGAAGTTGGAGCTTCACATCAAAACGCTAGCCGCCGCCGTAGGCCGCGCAATTGCCAAGAAGAAAAGAGTCCGTGACAAGTTACGACGGTGCTTCCCGTGAGACGGGCTCACCCGCCAGCCAGAACGGCCCCGGCTGTGTCGACGTTGACGCTGTCACCCTCGGGAACGGGGCCGCGGCCTGCACCGCGCCTCCGACGGAGAGATCTACGCCCGCCTGAAGTGCGAGGTAGTAGTGAGGCGACCCTAGGAGAGATGGTCCCTGTACTCCAACTCGTCGTCTCTCTCGCGCAGGAACGAGTTGAACTGTGGTTGGCTTGAGCGATCCCGGGGAGCTGGACCCGGCGGACCCTCCGGGCGGGCGCCCCTTCGACTCTCGGGAGCGGATGGCGAGCGAAGGATGCGAGTGTGACGGTTGCATAGTGCTTCTCACTTCTGCAAAGGAGGGCACCCAGGGCTCCTCCCGGGACAGGTCGATGAGAACTGCCAGAGGCACGCAGAATTAAAGCAAAGGAGGGCACCCAGGGCTCCTCCCGGGACACGTCGATGAGAACTGCCAGAGGCACGCAGAATTAAAGCAAAGGAGGCGGGGAAGGAAGTAGGCGCAAGGCAATGTACTCCGCTGTCTCGGGAATTTTGAGTGTTCCGTGAGTGAACCCCGGCTTTTTTTTCGGTGTAAGCGAAGAACGAAACAGATTGTGTTGTATTGTATTTGCCCCTCTACCTCTATATTCCCGCCCCTTCCATTCGAAGCAGCTACGTCGAGTATTTCACCAATCCTTCCAAAAAAGAGGGGGGATCCGGAGGGCAGCCGAAGAGTACGGTTCAGCGCACACAGCTTGTGCGGTGAAAAAAACTCAAGCTTCAAATGCCCTCCGGAAGGCGGTCACCGGGTCGATTAGTCCGGGTTGTCATTTTCTGCTCCGGCTTGGAGGCCACAACGGGGGATAGGGATGGACCTGATAGACCGTGGTGGCCCGTGATTCACTGTGATACGCAACATATCGTATATACCCCATGACCAGGGCCTCAAGGAGGCTCTCAAATTGCGGACGGCATCCAAACCCCAAAATCAGGTGCCTGTGGAAAAGGAACTGAACCATGGGGACTACCATCGCATCTATTTCCGAGCGTACCAAAGTGGGGGCCACAGGGCTCATCCTCGCCAGCAGTCAAGGACACGCAGACGTCGTCAAAAGGTTGCTTTTGCGGACAAGTGGGGCCCGCGCCGCCGACGTGAATGCGGCAAACAACAACGGCGACACTGCACTCATTTGCGCGAGTCGGTTGGGCAGGGAACACATCGTGAAAGAATTGCTGTCGGCGGGGGCCGACGTCAACGCCGCCAACAACTCCGGCACGACTGCTCTCTTCGAGGCTTGCACAAGAGGTCCGGTGGCCATCGTGAAAGAATTGCTGTCGGCGGGGGCCGACGTCAACGCCGCAGACAACTCCGGCATGACTGCTCTCTTCGCGGCTTGCAGAAGAGGCGGGAGGGTCCTGAAAGAATTGCTGTCGGCGGGGGCCGACGTCAACGCCACAGACTACTGCGGCCAGACTGCTCTCTTCGCGGCTTGCGAAAGAGGCCACATGGCCATCGCGAAAGATTTACTGTCGGCGGGGGCCGACGTCAACGCCGCAGACAACGATTGCCGGACTGTGCCGTGGCCTGCGAGAACGGCTACACCATGGCGACAGAATTGCTGTCGTGCGGTGCCGATGCAAGGGCTGCGGACAATCGCGGCGACACAGCACTCGTTTACGCCAGAAGGCACGGCCAGGGCTTCGCAGGCGTCGTGAAACACTTGTTGTCTGTATCGGCTGCAGAGGGCAGGAAGCAAGAACCAAACTACGGCGAGTGACCTCGACCTGTAAGGCCGAGAAGTACCCCAACGCTCCTCTGCAAGTTTTCCCTCGCTCCATCTCTCTTTCCAAAGCTACGCATTTCTTTCTCTTTCTCATTATTGTGATTCCCAAACGACCTGACACGAAGCGCATTGTTCTCCATTGTGTCCCCCTTTTCTATCCTCGCTTCTAGCTGCCGATGAAAGATTCCTCGCGGCGCAAGCGCCTGCGCATGACTGCGGAGGACGTGGAGACGGCGGAAGGGCCGCCCGTCGATGCGACCGCGGACGGGCCAGAGCAGGACGACCACCGGCATTCGGATTAGGACCCCTCAGCACTAGGAGCCTTCCGGCGTTTCTTTTAAAAGAAACGGAAACGTTTCCGTTTCAGTTTCCTTATTTCGAAAATACTCGAGGGGCTGCCGTGTGCTTACTTCGAAGGAGGCTAGAGGGGGAGAAACAATACAACTACAAAATGAGTTTTCTTTGTCGAACGCTTCCGCATCAGGACCCCCAGGGACCACGCAGTGGCTACACCAAATCTAAAGGCGGAGCAAGGTCCTCCGCTTGAGGCGACCAGACGCCCTCTGGCGTGTCGTCCTCTCTGGTTTGCACCCCGCGGGTGTACGGGTCGGCTCTCTGTTTGTCAGTCGGTACCCACTCGGCACTGATGACAAGGCCGGCTCTCTGTTTATCAGTCGGTACCCACTCGGCACTGATGACAAGGCCGGCCCTCTGTTTATCAGTCGGTACCCACTCGGCACTGATGACAAGGCCGGCCCTCTGTTTATCAGTCGGTACCCACTCGGCACTGATGACAAGGCCGGCCGCCCGCGCAGCATCAAAAATCCTCGCCAAAAGGACATTTGCTGCAAAGTTCTTCGAGTGCCCCTTGATGAGACACTGGACAGCCGGGAGGTTGTCAACCATGAGTCTCATGCCTAGGCGGAAAGGATCCGACTTCGAACCTACCCAGTTTACCGCCCAGAAACCGGCACCCTCGGTGATGTGTTCGGCCTTCCTCGTCAGGACGTCGTCCACGCGCGCAGCCCCCTGCCATGCCAAGGCCAAAGCAGCTCGCACACCGGGATCCGACTCCAAACGAACAGCATGATGCAGTTCGTCCTTCGTCACCGGGACGGCTTGGGGGCGGGCTGTTCCTCGGATTTCTGCAGGGCCTGAAACATGTTCCGAAGATACGGAGGGAACTGCCTGAGCTCCGGGAGCAAAAGCCGTTTGGCTCGCGAGGCACACAGAACGGTTCCGTCAGGCTGGTGACGAAGGAACTGCGGAAGGTTGTCAAGATGTGTTGAGGGGGGGTGACGCATCTGAGATGCTGAGGGCTGCAGGCAGAGCCCTTCTCGGACACTGGTGGCCTCCCCACAGGGGCAGCACTCACCTCGTTGTTGTGGCTATCCCACTGCTAGATCCTTCCGAATCCATCCAGCCTCCGCAAGGGTGCTGCACACTCCCTTTGTCAAAGCAGTTTTCTGTTCTGCAATAAATGGAGCCAGGTCACTTCCGTTCCACTGCTCGTACAGCTTGGCTACGTGTCGTGACAAGGCGACTTCTGTAGAAACAATTGTATTCCAAGACAATTCTATTCAACAACTGTCAAGTTCTGCCGGGGCAGGGATTGGCGTGCGTGCTTTGGAATACAATTGTGCACAATTGTATTTAGCCCCCCCCTGCAACCATTCCAAGCACCTTCTTGCAATTCTCCTCTCTCCAACGTTTCTATTTTGTGCGCACCAGCGGGACTCACCTGCTTTGGTGCGTTTTCATGTGGTACGCAGCCTACCACCAGTTTTGATACTTAACGAACTTGCGGCGGACCAACGCGGGCCAGGTATCCCATATCGAGCTTGCGGTGGACCAACGCGGGCCAGGTATGGAGCTAATTGCAGCACGAGATGCACACCAAGGAGGAGAATATTTAAAGCATCAAAGACCCCGCACTCTATCGTGAACAGGTTCCCGTGGAAGAGGAACTGAACCATGGGGGCTGCCATCGTAGCTATTCCCGAGTATATCAAGGCGGGGGCAACGGCGCTCATCCTCGCCAGCAGTCAAGGACACGCAGACGTCGTCAAAAGGTTGCTTTTGCAGACAAGTGGGGCCCGCGCCGCCGACGTGAATGCGGCAAACAACAACGGCGAGACTGCACTCATTTGGGCGAGTGAGACGGGCGCAGAACGCATCGTGAAAGAATTGCTGTCGGCGGGGGCCGACGTCAACGCCGCAGACAACGACGGCTGGACTGCTCTCTTCGCGGCTTGCAGAAGCGAGGTGGCCATCGTGAAAGAATTGCTGTCGGCGGGGGCCGACGTCAACGCCGCAGACAACGCCGGCTGGACTGCTCTCTTCGTGGCTTGCGGAAGAGGCGAGGTGGCCATCGTGAAAGAATTGCTGTCGGCGGGGGCCGACGTCAACGCCGCCGGCAACTGCGGCATCGACTGCTCTCTTCGCGGCTTGCGGAGCAGGCGAGGTGGCCATCGTGAAAGAATTGCTGTCGGCGGGGGCCGACGTCAACGCCGCAGACAACGACTGCCGGACTGCGCTCATGGTGGCCTGCGCGTACGGCAACGAAACCATCGCGACAGAATTGCTGTCGCACGGTGCCGATGCAAGGGCTGAGGACATATTCGGCGTCACAGCACTTGCTTTAGCCACATGTTTCGGCCAAGCAGGCGTCGTGAAACACTTGTTGTCTGTATCGGCTGCACAGGGCAGGAAGCGGAAGGAGCGGGAGCCTGAGGATCCTGCTGAGACGGCGGCCCCCGCGGAGCCCGGTATCCTTCAGCGGGTCGTGGAGGGGAGGTGGTGAACTCCCTTTCTCTCAGTTATACTGTGGGAATCGGACGTCAAACCCAGAGCAGGACAACACAGCCAGTAAACCAGGAGGAAGGGGGTTGGGGCTACACTACGGCAGGTGACCTCGACCTTTTAGGCTGAGAAGTACCCCAACGCACCTCTGTACGGTTTCCCTCGCTCCGTCTCTGTTTCTGTCTCTTTCTCATTATTGTGATTCCCAGACCACCTGACACGAAGCGCATTGTTCTCCATTGTGTCCCCCTTTTCCATCCTCGCTCGTAGCTGCCGATGAAAGATTCCCCGCGGCGCAAGCGCCTGCGCATGTCTGCGGAGGACGTGGAGATGGCGGAAGGAAGGACGTGAAAGAAATGGCGTTTCCATCCAAGACGGTACAGTAGTAAACTTCCTTTTTTGGTGTTACCCACAATGCTGAATATAGAAGTTTGATAGAAGTTGTATGGAGTAGGGGGTGTCACTTTTTATTGTTATAATGATGGTGCACAACGCTGACGTTTTCTTGAGCCCAACTCCCGTTTTCTGCGCGCAAGCCCAACTGCGGTTATAGTTCGCGCTGCACGGGGCCTCTGGACCCATTTCGGGCGTCAACACCTCCAGTACTTTCTGACCACCTGTGATGTTCATCTTGGCAAGAGACCAATGTGCAAGGGACCTTGCGTTTCTTGGGCTGGTGCACTGGATGGCTCGCCTCGGCCTTTCCCTGCCACCAGCAGAATTTATATATATATATATTTTTTTTTTACCAAACATGAAATGTTGGAGGAAATGAGAAGCTCGTCGCCGCAAACCGTGGCGTTTTCACTTGCGTCCTGAATCCAGCTTTACGTAAAAAACGATCAGGCACTGCGTTCAACGAAAAATATATAAAACACCTAAATGTCTACCATGTTGTGGGGCACCCCGTCGAGAAAGAGCAAGTTCTCGTATCCAAGCGAGCTCGCTGCAGCTTTCGAGCGGGTGACAGGGAGCAAACCCCTGAGAGGGGTGAAGCTGTTGACGGGCGAGGCGACCTCCTTCGTAAGGTCGCGGTTCTCACGCACGGAGGAGACCGCGGTGCGCCAGCTGCGCGCCGGGTTCTGGGCGTGGAGGCGGCTGCGGTGTCGAGCCTGATGGGCTCCCGGCTTCTGCTGTCTTTCTGGCAGCTGCACAAGAAGGCACCGGAAGTGGTGGCGGCAGAAATGGCGCGTCTCAACATCGACTATGACACGGACCTGGAGGAGACGAGCGAGGAAGACACGGAGGACATCGAGGACGAAACGCCGATAGCCGGCGGCGTTGAAGATGCACACAGAACGGCCTCAGCAGGCCGCGGCACCGGTTTACGGCCCCCTGGAGTCCCCCACGCCCGACCCGTTTCCCGATCGCGCTCACCCCCCATCACGCCCCCCCCGGTTGACAACGCCATCATCGCTCTCATCGAGCGGATGGAGAAAGACCGCAAGGCCGAGATGGCCGAGCTGCGGGCTGAGATAGCCCAGCTGAAGAAGGCACCGCCAGCGCCGCGCGCGACACCGGACGCAGCACAGTCGCGCGCCAACTCCCAGGCCTCGGAAAACGGGGACGCTCTTCCCTCGGTCCGCGGAGGGGAGAGCGATTACTCGGAAGGCGGAATCTCGGTCGACGCCCCCCGCGAGACGGTGCTGCTCGACCCCGCTTTCTGGGTCAACATGGACCGCACGGAAAAGGCGGTGCTCCTAATGGAGCTCCGCCTCCACTTTGTGGTCCCCCTCACGAAGGCCCCTCACGAATCGGGGTTCCTGCTCGGCCAACTGGCCGAGCTTCTCACAGGCGTGGGAACCAGCAGTCCGGAGCAGGACGAGTTCGCAGTCCGCCTCGCGCGAAACGTTATCGTCCGCCTTCTTGTGCTAAAGACGGGGTACGAGGTGTCATGGGACGGTGCGCAGGCGGTAAGCGACACGTTTTTCGGCGCTCCGAAGGTCCCCGACTACCTGAAAAAGTCGATGGACGTTGCCGACACGTTTCGGAAGAAGAAACCGAAGCCCGAAACGACAACCACCACCACCAGAGCGAACCAAGAGGGCAAAGGCCCATTTCGCCCCAGGGAAAAAGGCGCAAAGACCGGAAGCAAGACCGCCGCGAACAGCGGAAGGTGAACGGAAATGTCGTCTGCCCACCCTGCCCACCCTCGCACTTCCCTATCACAACCTTCTTGAAGGGGCTCGAGGCACCCGCAAAGTTGAAGCGCGGACGACCGGTGCTCGTCGAAGCGCCACCGTCAAAACAGGAGATGCGACGCGTCGAAGTTGCGGCGCGAAACCATCTGTCGCTTGCGCTCGCGAGCTCGACGTGGCGGTCCTTGGAGTCGACGCACCGACGTATGCTCCAGTTCAAGTGGAATTGGGAGTCCCGCTCGGAGCGGGAGATCGACGTCCCAACGGCTGTCGTTTTGTGGCTGACAAGGAAGATGCTGGGGGAGCCCGGGCGCGCTCCCATAGTGTGCTCGTCAGCGCTGCAGTATCTGCAGGACCTCAAGTCAGCCCAGCGCCGGGTTGGCGCGCCCATCAGCGACTCGCAGGTGGTGCGCGACTTCGAGAGGTCTCTACGGAGGCAGGGCGCTATGCGCCCGACGCGCCAGGCGGTCCCCGCTACGCACCAGGACATCCAGAGGGTGCTCAGGAAGGAGGCGGGCTCACAGGTTGGGCTTGCGATAGCTCTTGCATGGGCGGGGGCCGCGCGGGTGTCGGACGTTACTCGCCTGACGGTTGGGGACGTCTCCTGGGAGGACGGTTTCGTCGCTGTGAATTGGTCACAAACGAAGTCGGACCCTTTCCGTCTGGGTGTCACCACTGGTCTGGTGCTGTCGGAAGACTGGTCGGCCGAGCTTCGGCGGCATGTCGAGGGACGGCCTCCTGGGGAGCTGATCCTGTCCGTGTCATACGCGCAGGTGAAAGCGGCCCTGAAGCGGGCTCGGCCGGAGTTAACCGGCCACTCGATTCGCCGGGGGGCCCTGTTCCGCCTACTCCAGAAGGGGCTCCACTTGGAGGAGATACGACGAGTGTCGCGCCACAGCAGTCTGGATGCCTTGGTCCGGTATCTGCCAGCCGGGAAGCTGGCCGTGGCCCGCGAGACGGCGACTTCGTCGGGCCTCCTCGCCGTGAACGTCCTCCCGTGAAAAAGCCGATCCTCCCGCTCGCCCCGGCTTTTCCAAGAGTCCGGCGTCCCAAATACCATCACCTTTCTCCGTACGATCCCACGTCCCTTGAGACGGGGGGTCCTGACATCGCCTTTCCTTACAGCCAGGCGCTCTGCATCAGGACTACAGGCGGAAGTGTCTCGGTTCCCGCGGCGAAGGCGAGGGGGAAGCTGGCCCCGATCTCAACTTCTCGTCTTAACTTTGATGCGCTCGTTTGCCTGGACACAGAGGGCGTTCTAGTCGGCGTGCTGGACGTTATACGGTCTCGTGAGGCTTTTCTAGGGGCCATGCGCGATGGGGCGCGTCCCATCCTGGACGGAGACCCCGGGCTCCCGAGGGGGCTCTCTCGATTCATGCTGCGCCACCTTCCGACGTTGGAGTCGTACGGCGTGGTGCGGGCGCGTACAGACGCCTGTGTGGTCTTGCCAGCTTTTACAGTTGAGAAGAAGTCCGGGGGGCTTCGTCTGGTCGCGGATGGCCGGAAACTCAACGCACTGATGAAGAAGCCCCCGGCCATGCTTCTTCCCGGCATCGACGATGTTGTGAGCAGGTTCCTCGCGTCGAAGTTTGTAGCGCAGGCGGATGCTGTGAGCTGGTTCTACCAGTTCCCCCTCGAGGAGTCGGTCTCGCGTTTCTTTGGCATGAACCTGTCTGGCCCAAGGGGTCGATTTACGAAGGTTCAGCTCTCCGTGATGTGCATGGGCTGGAACTGGGCCCCCTGTATAGCCCAGCGGACAGCGCGTGTCCTGTTGCCGGAGTCCGAAGGTGTGTGCTGGGTCGACAACTTCTTTGTGATTGGCACCTCGTACGAGGAAGCAGAGAGACGCTATCGGCGTTTTCAACACCGCTGCCAGCTGGTCGGCGCTGCCATGAATACTCATGACAGCATGTACGGACGCCCGCTCAGCCGTTTCGAGGCTCTCGGTCTCGAGTTCGATTTGGGGGTCGAGCCTTCTCGCTACCGATCGGCGCCGTCGTGGGTGAAAAAGTTCCTAGGGGGCGAAGCCCTCGCGCCGGTCATGGGCGGGAGTGCGACACCCCGGCAGGTTTTTACTGTGTTCGGCGGCGTGGTTTGGTTCTTGTTCTCGACCAGGCGACGACTCTGTTTTCTGCGTTCGGCGATGGCTTTTCTGCGCCGGGCGGCATCGCTTTTGGGGGAAGGCACGTGGTCGTGGGATGACACGTACGACGTCCCCTCCTCAGCCCTGTATGATCTGCGGTCGGTGCTCGCGGACCTGTCGAGAAACGAATGGGTAACAGAGGTCGACAGGGACCGGCGTCGTTTACTTGCTTGGTCCGACGCTTCGGACAGCGAGTGGGCAGTGGTTCTCGAGACTCGCCCGGAGCTCGCCTATCAGGGGGTTCTCTTGGACCCATCGGTCCATATATACCTGAAGGAGCTGCTGGCTGCGACGCAGGCGGTCTGGTTCGCATCTCTAGAGGCTCCGGGGTCTTTTCTCGTCCTGAAGGTTGATAACCAGGCAGCTGTATTCGCTCTGAAGAAGGGGCACAGCAAGAATTTTTGGGCAAACGAAGTCCTGTGCCTGTTTTTCAAGATCGTGGAATCTGCGGGCCTCATCATTGACGTTGTCTGGGTGCCCACAGACGTGCAGCGCGCGGACAAGTACACGCGAGGGTGTAAGGCTTTTCCCGGTTCCGGACTCCTCCTGAGAGATCGGATTGGGGGGTTCCACGCCTCACCGGCCTTCGTCTCTTGGTTCCTGGGCACTTGCTGAAGTGCTTGTTTGTGGAAAAATTCAACAAACGCGGGTGCGTCTGTTTGTTTTGCCGCTGCGCGGACCTGTCGGGAAATGCGTTCAACGAAAACAACTCTCTCTTCACATCATCATCATCATCATTAGTTTTGTATCAGCCGCGGTTGTGCGAGTGACGAGCTCTTATTTTTACCAAACATGAAATGTTGGAGGAAATGAGAAGCTCGTCGCCGCAAACCGTGGCGTTTTCACTTGCGTCCTGAATCCAGCTTTACGTAAAAAACGATCAGGCACTGCGTTCAACGAAAACAACTCTCTCTTCACATCATCATCATCATCATTAGTTTTGTATCAGCCGCGGTTGTGCGAGTGACGAGCTCTTATTTTGCGCATTTGAGGTGCGCAAAAGACCCCCTGTATTATCCTATGAAAATGCATAGGAGTGGCAGAGTGAGCGGGCGCCGGCCTTCAGGCCTGTCGGCCCGGGTTCGAACCCCGCCCCTCATTGTTTTCGAGGTTTGTTGGGTTTCGGGGTCTAATGCGCCCGAATTTGTGTTTTTTGCGGAGTTCTCGCGGTATTTGGGCACCACGGGAAACGGAGTCCGGGTCTCCCGCGCTAAACTTGCTACCACATGCCGAACTCAGCCGCGAGTCAGCGTCACCAGAACCCGAATTGCTTCGCCCGCACTTTGCTTTGCTCCCCGGGTACTGGCGCCGAACTTGCCATCACAGGCTAAACTTGCTACCACGCGCCGAACTTGCCATCACAGGCTAAACTTGCTACCACACGCCGAACTCAGCTCCGCCCGAGTCAGCGTCACCAGAACCCGAACTTTGCTTTGCTTCACCAGAACTTAGCTGCTTTTGGTTCACTGGAACTTTGCTTCGCCCGAACTCAGCTGCGCCCGAACTTTGCTTCACCAGAAATTTGCATCACCCAAACTTAGCATCGCCCGAACTTAGCTTCGCCCGAACTTTACTGTTTCCCGAACATTCACTGCTGCCTCCAGTCTTGCCCCGCGCCGGCCTTTAGCCGAGCGCAC